>CAUYSK010116031.1:0-18341 GCA_963575035.1 Avahi laniger
GCCACCATGCCCGGCTAATTTTTTCTATATATTTTTAGTTGTCCAATTAATTTCTTTGTATTTTTTTAGTAGAGACGGGGTCTCGCTCTTGCTCAGGCTGGTTTTGAACTCCTGAGCTCAAACAATCCACCTGCCTCGGCCTCCCAGAGTGCTAGGATTACAGGTGTGAACCACCGTGCCCGGCCACCTTTCCTCTTTTTGATAATAGTCATTCTAACAGGTGTGAAGTGATATCTCATTGTGGTTTAATTTGCATTTCCTTGATGATTAGAGATGTTGAGCATTTTTTCATATACCTTTTGGCCATTTCTATGTCTTCTTTTGAGAAATGTCTATTTAGGTCCTTTACCCATCTATTAATAGTAATCGGGTTATTTGTTTTCTTGCTACTGAGTTCTTTGAGTTCCTTATATATTTTGGTTAGTAACCCCTTAACAAATGTATGGTCTGCAAATATTTTCTCCCATTCTGTAGATCGTCTTTTCATTCTATTGATTACTTTGCTGTGCAGAAGCTTTTTGGTTTGGTGTAAATGCAGGTATTTTTTGTTAGATATTGCCAAATTTCCCTCTATGGGAGTTAGTTGTACCATTTTTCTTTCTACCAATCTGATGAGTGAGAAATTATCTCAACGTAATTTTAAATTTTCATTTCTCTCATTAAAAGTTGAACATATTTTTATATGTTGAAGGGACATTTTATATATATGTATTTTTTATATATATATTTTTTGTGAATTGTCTCTTCATGGCTTTTGTCTGTTTTATAGTTGTTTTGTATTTTTTCTCAGTTTTAAAAAAATTATTTTTGTTTAGCTTTGTGATAACTGTTGCAGATATTTTCTCTCAACTTGCCATTTGTCTTTTGCTCATGTTGTTGTTTGTTTTTTTTTTTTTTTTTGAGACAGAGTCTTGCTCTGTTGCCTGGGCTAGAGTGCCGTGGCATCAGGCCAGCTCACAGCAACTTTCAGCTCCTGGGCTCAAACAATCCTTCTGCTTCAGCCTCCCGAGTAGCTGGGACTACAGGCATAATTTTTTCTATATATTTTTAGTTGTCCTGCTAATTTCTTTCTATTTTTAGTAAAGATGGGGGTCTCAGTCTTGCTCAGGCTGGTCTCAAACTCCTGACCTTGAGCAATCCTCTCATCTCGGCCTCCTAGAGTGCTGGGATTATTGTATAGGCATGAGCCACCACGCCCGGCCCATGTCATTTTTAGCTATATAAAAATTTGTTTTTATTCAGTCATATAAAAATATTTATGGTTTTATCTTTCATTCCATCTAGAGCTTGAGTCATAGAAAGCTCTCCCTTCCACCCAGTTGATAGAGGAATTCACTCAGAAGTATTTTGTAAAGCATTTGTTTGTTTGTTTGTTTAACCCTGAATTAAATAACCAGTTAATTAATTTTGATGGGATGGCTGGGGAGCCAGGATAATAACAGAAATTAATGAAAATAGCAGGTGGCTTATAACAAGCTATAAACCTACTAGAAGATGATCAGAAATCTAACCTTTGTTAATTATGGTAAATTCCCATGGTAGGAATTAGGTAGATGTCTTTTGTCCCTTGATTTAATGATCATTAACAGCAAATTGTATTTTAAAGTACATGCCTGTTGGTGATGATTAAAGTTTTGGCATTTCTAAAGCGCAGGAGTTAGATTTAGTACAGTCTCCACAGAACTTGCACTGGAAAGTGGCACAACTGAAATATTGTGTGTTCTGCATATTGAAAGCATACATGTAAATGCCTGTGTGTACATATCACATGTAGCTGTACTTCAACTCCTTGGCTTTTGCTGCATTCGAAATGCATGCTTTGGCAATTAAATACAAAGACAGTGCTTTTCTAGAAGCGAGAGTTGCAAGAGCCTTAGCCATTGAGAGTCTAGAAGCAAGATAGAAGAAGCCAATTTGAATGAGGCCAAAATGGATGTGACTCAGTTGCCAAACTTTATGTGAGAAGCGTTCCTTACACCCTCACTCAGATTCTATTACTTTTACTACATATGCAGTTATTTTCAATTTGATTATCTGGTATCATAGCCAATGGCATATTTAAAAAAGAAAGAAGAGAATGCTATAAGAAGCAAAAACTTATCTAGCCAAAAATAACAGCAGACAGCCTCAAGGCAAAGGAACAAAAGAAAAACTACAAAAGGCAAATGGAAAAATTAAAACTCAAGAACTTGAAGCCCAGTAGAATTTAGCTAAGGATAGTGAACAGCCACGTCTCAGTGGCTCCAGGGGAGCACCGTTGATAACATAGCCCAAATATTAGAAGTTTGTAATGGAAATCTTGGTTATAAGAAGACTCAGTTACATTCGTAAGAAATTGTATCATGTGCTTTTAGAAACATTTTCATTCAAATTATGAAAATTTTATATGTAAAGAGGGATTGTTACCTTACACTAGTAGTAATAGCAAACATTCAGTCCTGTGGTTTACATGTGGAATTTTATTTAATTCTTCCAGCAACCCTCTGAGGCTGATACAAATAACAGTAACCCTGAGATACCATTTCCCTAATCTGAAATCCCAAATAAATAACCGTTATACCTTTCTAGATCTGAATTCTATAAACACATTGTGCTTTCTGGAGGGTCTACTATGTACCCTGGCCTGCCATCGAGGTTGGAACGAGAACTTAAACAGCTCTACTTAGAACGAGTTTTAAAGGGAGATGTGGAAAAACTTTCTGTAAGTATCAATAATCCAACTGTATTAACATTCTTAAAACCCAGAAAAGTAGTTTGTGAATCTTGACAACCACCAGAGGGAGCAAGAAGTCTTCCTAAACAAATTCCCACTGCAATCAAGTGCATCCTGGAAGAGATAGCTCGAAGTAAATGGTTCAAGGTGAGCTCTATCCCAGAATGGTGGTACTATATTCAGTGAATTGAGACAGGTAGGTCAGGGCCAAACGTTCTGGTTCATCTGTACCAACCAGCATGGACTCATAGATGCCTCTAAGTACATGGGAAGAACCTGCTACACTATGGAGAAATAAATGCCCTACTTGGGGCTTTTTGTTGTTGTTTTTTGTGGGAGGTTTTGTAACTTTTTGGATATGTAATCAGCCTTCAGCACTACACTTGCACTATCTCGTATTTCTGATTTTAGGTTATTTTTTGGCTATTTGTTGCATGTGTCTTTTCTCCCCAGATTGTAAAACGTCATGTCTTCAGTTCTTTTGCATTCCAGTGATTGTCATAGCTCTTGAAACTGACTTTAATTGGTAATTGTTGATATGCACAGCAGAAGGAAATTTTCAAACTAGCATATAATAGTTGATGTTTCTTTGACATCCCACACTGTCCTCTGAACTCTGGACTGTGTGAAGAACACTGTATGTACTCAAGCAAGAGTCATTTAATCCTGGGTTAATCTCTGAGATTTATCTCACTGACTTTGATCAACTGTTTCAGATAATGAGGTTACATACTACAGAGTACTGTATATTTTGGAGATACTAATGTTACATCTTATATGACTTAAATTGTTAAAATTGAGTATGTGCTCACATACATTAAACAAAGTAAAGACTGGAAAGGAGCCATGCTAAGTACTTCACTCATTTTTCTGACTTTATTGAGTTACACATATAATTTAAAGTCAGTCTCAGGTAATTATGTATTCAGCAAACATTTTTTGAACTCCTGGGTGCCAAACATTGGTCTAGGTGCTGGGGACAAAACAGTGGTGGACAAAACCCAAATCCCTGATTTTTAATGTAAATAATATGTCTGTAGTAATAAGTGCTGTGAAGAAAAGTAAAGAGCTAGAAAATGGTAGTGGTTGGGGAAGTCACGTGCTCCTTCATAAACTGTGGTCAGGAAAGGCCTCTCGTGAGGTGACTTTTGATCAGAGATCTGAATCAAGCGAGGGAGTGAGCCTTATGACTACTGGGGGAAGAATCTTCCAGGCAACAGCGGTGGGTGCAAAAGCCCTAAGTTGGTGGGAGTGTGCCAGTGTGGCTGGAGCAGAGTGAGCAAGGGAGAGGGGTGGGAGCTAAGGTCAGAAAGTAGCAGGGAGGCAGGTCTTGTTTAACCATGGTAAAGGGATTGGCTTTACTCCTAGTGTGATGAAAAGTCTTGGGAGGGTTTCGAGCAGAGAAATGGTAGGATCTGACATGGTTTTTTAAAGGATCATTAAGTCTGGTGTGGGGAATAGGCTCTTGGGGGAGGAGGGAACCAAGGTGGACATAGAAAGACCAGTTAGGAATCTGTGAGAGGAGGGAAGAGGTGGTAGAGGTTAAGAGAGGAGGATGTTGAAACTGTTGTCTTGGAGAATGGAAGAGAGAATAGAGAAATGTAGGCTTGCCAAGCAGCTCTAAGGGCTTATTTGAGGTTAAAGGTAAATTTAAAGCAAAATGTTGAATTTTTTTTTTCCTATCTTGTTCAGCTGCTTGAGAGCTGGTGTAAAGTAGAGAGCCAGTAAGTTGTTTTGTCAAATGAGTATGAGAGGGAGAGAAGTACAGAGTCACTAAGGATGATGTCAGGAAGTGGCGGAGAAAACATGTGCACGCACAAACCAAGGATAGGTATGAAAGGAAATAACCTGGAGATCTATAGATGTCTGCAGGGATCTATTGATGACTTCAGCAAGGAGGAGTGGTAGGTGGAATAGTCTGGTAGAATGAGTTTCAAAGGGGCGATGGAGTGTTAGGGAGGAAGGAGATAGAAGCAGCAATGAAGAGCAAAGAACTTCTATTACCAGATCTCCAGGGTTAAGAAGGTAGTGTGAGAGAGAAACAGCAACCAGTTGAAAATGTACGGGGGAAACAATGTCTTTAGGGGCTAGCTAAGTTTCCCTTAGAGCAGGGGTGGGCAAAGTATAGCCCTTCTGCCAAAACTGGCTGGTTTTGTAAATAACATTTTATCGGAACACAGCCAGGCCCATCTGTTTACATGGTGTTGCCTGTTGTCACATACTGTCTATGGCTGCCTTCTAGCTATATGTAGGGTTGGGTAGTTGCCAGAGAGACCCACAAAGCCTCAAGTATTTACTTTCTGGCCCTTTACAAAAAAAGTTTGTGGAGCACTACTTAAGAGCAAAAAAATAACTAGAGCAATTAAAACAATAGATTAGTCTCAGAATTATTATAAGTAAAATGAGGTTTTTCTTTGCCATAGATATCGGATTCTTATGGTTTACTTATGTGACATAAAGACAAATAATTTAGAGTGCCATAGTTAGCTTTGAGTCTTTTTTGCAGGATCTGTGACACTGTAAATAAAAACTACTATGTCATTTGAAGGTTTCTCTTTCAGATGTTGACCTCTCATACTGTGTCCTTTCTAGATAATTAATAGTAGCTACAGAGTATAAAACTTTTCCCAGTTGTCTTTAATTTTGGTTACTATGTTCATTTTCTTCAACATCCCCATGATTTGTTTTGACCATATTTGGCCTTGTTTATTTGGGGAACATTTCATTTGAATTTGAGACAATAAAAAGTGAGTTATGCTTAGAAGAAAAAACTTAAATTTTACTCTATTGCATTGGACTAGAATCATAGCTAGACTTTAAGAAATTACCCAAGTCTTTTTTTTTTTTTTTTTTTCCACCTGGGGAGAGATGATGTTGATATCCAAGTCTTCATTTGACAGTTAAGTGACTTGCCCATGTGGTCATCTGCCAGTGGATGAAAACACTTGCTATTCACCTCTGATACTTGAGCTGTCAGTAGAATCATCAGTCCCGTAATTTATCCATCAAATTGGGACACTTGAGAGTACTGTTAATAATAATGATGGGACAACAGGTGTAAATCAGGACTGTTCTAAACTCACTGGGATGGATATGGTCTTCTAACTGTGAGCTTTGGTCAAATTACTAAATGGCTCTATACCTCAGCTACCAAATCCTGCTGTCCTGCTTACATCACAGGACTGTTGGGAGATTCAGTGAGAAACTATATGGAAAAAATCATTTTCATAAAGCAGAAAACACTATGCACTTGTGGCATTTTATTATCCTCTTTTTCTCTAGAAATTTAAGATCCGCATTGAAGACCCGCCCCGCAGAAAGCACATGGTATTCCTGGGTGGTGCTGTTCTAGCAGATATCATGAAAGACAAAGACAACTTTTGGATGACCCGACAAGAGTACCAAGAAAAGGGTGTCCGTGTGCTGGAGAAACTTGGTGTGACTGTTCGATAGACTCCAAAGCTTATTCCCATCATGCTCTTAACACTCTTTTTTCTTTTATTGCCAATCTTTGAACTCATTCAACTCCAGGACATGGAAGAGGCCTCTCTGTGCCCTTTGACTGGGAAGGTCAAGTTTTATTCTGGTGTCTTGGGGAAGCTTTGTTAAATTTTTGTTCATGTGGGTAAATCTGACTGTTTAATTCAACCACTTTCCTACAAACACAACCAAGAGGGTAAAGGGTCCTGTCTGCTGCTTTGTTTCTTCTAAGTAGGCATTTAGATCATTCCTGTAGGCTTCCTATTTTCACTTTACTGCTCTAATGCTGCTAGTTTTAGTCTTTAGCACACTAGGTGGTATGCCTTTATTAGCATAAGAAAAAACTTTAACAGGAGCTTTTACATATTACTGGGGTGGGGGGTGGTTAGGGATGGGTGGGCAGCCTCTGAACCTTTAGGGCATTTCCTCTGTAGTGTGGCACTTTGAACAGTTACTGCTGCAGCTTTAAATACCTTAAAGTTTCTCCTATTAACATCTTAGGGAAATGTTAGGTTCAGAACTAAATAAAGTGTTTTGGGTGGGTTTTTGCGTGGGGAGGGGCAGTGGGTGGTCTTTTGATTTTGATTTTTGAGGTTTTTCTCTCTGGAGTACCTAAGATGAACTTTATTTACAATACTTTGATTTGGCCGGTTTTCTTCTACTTTTGGTCTGCCTGGAACTGTTTCCATATAATATAAAAGGAAAGTGTAGTATTCCATTACCATGTGGCTTAGGGATTTATTTGTTTTTTAAAATCAAACATGTTGGCTGGGACTGGACTCCCTAGAATCTATCAATGGAAAAGTAATGTTTAAAAATGCTTTTGGTAATTCAAATTACAATTTTAAAAGTGCTTAAGACTGGTGTTTTCTAAATGCTTCTGTTTATTCCAGAATCATTAAGATAACCCGGTGCCAAGTACCATTCTTATAGATTATTGTTTTATATAACTGAACAATGTTTATTTAATAAAACAAGCAGGTACTTATAAATAACTGGCAGTAGGTTATTCTAATTGTTGAGTTAAAAATAACATTGGAATATGGGACTTGTTGCCAGTTGGATAATTTTCATCAGGTTTTCTTTTGGTTTGTTTTGAAACCTGGAAGTGGAGTAAAAATTGACTATTTAAAATGATGGCCAAAAAAATCAAAATTTAAATTTGTATTTGTACCAAAAACTAATCATAAATGCTAATTCTCAGCCATCTTTTATGCTTGAAAGAAGAATAGTTGGTATTTTGTAAATGTTAGCAGACTTTCCTGCCTGTGTCAGAAAATCCTATTTATGAATCCTGTCGGTATTGCTTGGTGTCTGAAAAAAATATCAAATAGTACCCATATATTCTTTCTAAGTGTAAAAAGTAAAATAATGAGAAATTGTATCACATTATGTACAAAATGCAGGTTCTGGAAAAAATGTTTTTTTTCATTTCAAAACTTTTTTTTTTACTAATAATAGCTTTGAAAGAAGTGGCTTAATTTTGGGTGTGATGAAATTAGAGAAATTTATTGGCTGGAGTCTCTTTGGTGAGAAAATTTAATTTGTTTATATGAAATAAGCAGCAAAAGGTTAGTTTTAGTTATGCAGCTTATGTTAATATTAAGAATTTTTTGTCTGCTTTACCTCAATTTGAACAAATAAGTTTGCCTGCATGCTGGACATGCTTCAGTACACATGCATAGCCAATGAATAATGTCTACTAGCTTTGAGGAATGTGGATCTCAGAGTCACTTTAGAATTCTAAAGTGTTCCTAAATCATGTTCTTATAAATACCCCCAGCCTTTTTAGTATTGGGCTTATTAAAGGACACACATGTAGGACTAGTACCTACTGGCTGTTCAGTTTTGGGAAATAGATCAACTCTTGGTCTTTGGTCATGATTTTAAAATATGTAGAAAACAACAAAGAATTGGATGGATTCTTTCATAAAACAGTGAAAGAGCATTTATCATTTGTCCCTGGAGTGTAGAATTTGTTTTTTTATTTCATAATTCTGCTAGCAAACATGACAGTTAAAATGGTGTATTATTATATAGTATAATTTAGAAACTTCATTTTATAATTTTCCTATTCCAAGGTAAAATAATGCACTTAATAATTTGGGAATTGGGTAGAGTATTATGTTTAATTGGTGTTGTTGCCAGGAATGAATCCCTCAGAAATTAAAAAAATTTCTGTTTTAAAAGAGATCTGGTTTTTACCTCTTGAAACCATTGTCAAATTTCCAATAATTAAAATTATTTTATTTTTAAATTAGAATTGCCAATGCCTTGACTTTTGAGAAGGGTTTGTTAGAAATAGGTCCTACATTTAAACTTCTTTCTTTAAAACATGGTATTGGATGTTAACTTTTACACAGTTCTGAGCACTGTTAATATCTGGAGTGTATTTTGAGAAATCATTGGAAAGCTAAACATGCTAAATTTAACATGAATATACTTTTTGATTCATAAAATAAAATCAAATTTTTCAAAGTAATCTTGTCTTTTTTTTTAACAGTTTTTGTCTTTAGTTTCATTTTCTTATTATTTATGTTTTATTTTCGATAATGCAAGATGGATTGACAACTTTATACCAGTTGTTAGGTCAGGTTCACTTCAGTATTCGTTATTGGCAGAGCAACTCATTATTTCTGGTATGATTGTAAATACGTTTTTTTAAAACCTAGAAATAAAAGCAAATTATGAGTACATTAGAGATTTTTTTCCTTCCAAAAGACTATTTTGTTTCCCAAAAGATTTAAGGTGGCCTTCACAGAATTGGGAATGCTAGAGAGACCTGTATGTAACACGGCTCTTTTCAAGGACATTTCAACTCATCTGCAAACCTTTAGGCATGTTATTTTTAACAAAATAAAGGATGAAAATATATTTAACTGACCCTTTCTTACTTAGTTATACTAGCTTTGAGAATGAGGGCTGGCGATTAGACAAGAGTATTTTTGCCTTTCCTTCTTCATTAACTTCTATACTGGAACCTCATTGTCCCCTTCACTGCCAGAATCCCTCAGGACATCTTGAGGGTGCCCTCTCGTGTCTTTCATCTAGTCTCTTCCATCTAGTCTCTTCCGAGTTGCAAGAAGATGAACGTGGTGGAGGACATTGGTACTTTGAGATGGGAGTCTGCCAGCCTCCTCATTTGCCGGCAAATTAATAAATTCCTCTTTCCTTCTCTTCAAACCACTTGTCCTCATTCCTCTGATGCAGCCTCAGGGACAAGTGCTGAACTTTCGTTAACAGAATTTGGCATCCCTTGGTGGGCGCCCATTGGCGCCATGGTGGAATGGCACCCCATGACTGCTGAAAGAGGCAGGGAGCAACCCTCGGTCAAAGCTGTGGGTCTTTGCAGGTAGGAGCAACTTCTTTTCAAGGTGAGAGAGCAAGGGATGGCCCCAGCAGCTGCTGGAGCCTGTTTAAGCTCCAGGGAACTCCCATCTCTGTCTCCCCTAAGTAGATGCAGCCTCCCGCATCCTGAACTGAGTTGAGGAGAAGGAAATGGATCTAGAAACATCCAGATAGCCTCGACCATTTGTTCGATAAGTTCCCCCGTGTGCATGCCGAGACCCTGATTCCACCCATTTTGGGGAGGGTTTTGAATCCTCTAGCCCTGCAGCAGGGCATTCATTTGGGGCCCTGTCAGGGCATTTCTTTTAAGGCACCTTTTGGGGTGGAAGTCATGAGGTTGAGTGGAACTAGGGAACTTGGTTTGAATTCGGAGCTCATTTGTGGTTCCCAGGGAAAGGAGGAACTAGGCCACCCATTTGGGGAGGATTTTGAACCTTCCAACCCTGTGAGGGCATTTGTTGAAGGCCTAGGGAATGGGGGGAGGATGTGGATTTGGCCACCTATTTGGGGAGGGTTTTAAATTTTTCAGCCATTTGGGGTGGCATTTATCTCCTTTGGATTCCCATCGCCATTTACGGTGGTGTTTATCCCCTTTGGATTCCCATTTGTGAACCAGCCCAGTGGTAGGGTATTTGAGGTACCATCTGAGGTGCCATTTGGGGTGATGTTTGTCCCCTTTGTTTGATAGGCCCTGGCATTTTTGTATGCCCTGTAGTGTCTGTTTGTTATTTGTGAGGTTTTTTTTTTGCAATATAAGGAAGCTCCATCTCAAAGTCCCTCGGGGAAAACTTTAGCTGAATGGTTAACTTAGAGCTATAAACCTATGTGTAAAGAGAATGGTATTATTGTAATCTGGCGTACATGCTAGAGTGTGAGGGGAAGTGGCTGTTAAATGAAAATTCCCATTTGATTGATAGGCCATGGCATGTTAGATTGTGTTGGGAATTTCCTGTGTTATTTGTGTTTGATTGTGAGTTTTTGTCTGGTGAGTTTTTATGCCTATGTCTAAAGATTATTGTGATACCACTTGTCTGGAGTGTAAGGAAAAGTGGTGATTGATGGTCCGTGGTTTCTTCTGAGCTGTTCTTTTAAAATATTCAGAGCTCAAATGGTCAGCCTGCCACTATAGAGTTAAATGTTGAGCCTCAAGCTCTCTGCTTGATATAAACTCATTGTTTATGGTATACAAAATTATCTGTGTTTGTATTTTTGATAAGTGAGGTCCTCCTGTCCCTGCTGGAACCCCTGTACTCAGCCAAGGCAAATTGCTGGGTGGGGCCACAGCCTGGGGGTGGACCTGGCAGGAGGGAGGATTGGCACACATGGGCTGCCGCTGCCATCTTGACACTATGGGAGGGGTGGAGGGGGGCTCCTGCCTGAACCAACTCTTCTGTCTCATGCCCAGTAAATTATGACTCTGGGGTTCAGAATGATCTCTCCCGGCAGCAAACTCAATTTGGGCCAAAGGGAACCCCTAGCCGTAGCAGGGCAATTTACAGCAATATCAGATAGCTTGAATGTGCGAGGAGAATAGCAGCAGGGTCCTTTGAGACAGTCGAAAGGGTGAAAAACTGCCCCATACTGACTTTTTGTAAAGAAGGACCTTGAAAAGAACATTGCCCCAAATTGCAAAGGACTCCAGGTGGCAGGAAGCCTCCAGGAGAGCAAATAGGTTTTTTTTAAGTCCAGGACTCAGATGGCAAAGGAGGGGGCCTGGAGCCCCCTGCCTCCAAATATCCCCACAGGAGCCCTGGGCAAAATTGACAGTGGGGATTTGATTGGCACCAGCTGTGTGAATAGAAGCGGTCTGGGGAACCCCTTTTCCCAGCTGCCACCCCAGTCCCTGGCACCAGCTGTACCTGGTGCTCTGTGAGCCAGGCAAGGGGTGGTAGAGGAGGGGCCAGGTGGCAGCGAGGCAGCCGTAGACAAGCAGCAGCTGAAAAACTCACCACGGTGGGCCCAGGAGGCAGACCTGGGCAAGCAGCAGGAGAACCAGCGGTTGTTTCGGGAACAGCAGCAGCTCACCTCTGGGTGGGGGATGGGGTGCCACCAAGCTCCTGCTGGTTGAATACCAGGGCCTGGTGAAGTATACAGGAGACTGCCATTGTACTTTGAAGTTCAGGCCTCCACAAGCCTGCACATTGTTACAGCACTGGCAGGAAGAAAGCTACTGAAAGTGAGTAAGGATATTAAGTATGCCACCAAAATAATGGCCCTAATACAGGCCATGGCTGAGCCCAAACCAGTGGCCGCCATGACTAAAAGAAATCAAGCCACTGGCAGAGCTACTGAGGAGGCTGCTGGAGGTGATCTGTTCCTTGGCGCCTTGATATCCCGGCTACATTAGATCCCCTTTAAAGACTGGGACTCTGACATTTGGGAATGACACAGCTAAATGGAGACAGAATTCTCATAAACTCATTCTCCTACCCAGAGCTTTGGCTTGGCCTCTTATGAGGCACCTGCGTGAATACACACATTGGGAGCATGGTGCCTTGATGGATTTGGTGGGACTTCATTTGAGAGGATCCCATTTGCAACTAACCGTGTATGTACTTGGGGCAGTCCAAGGACAGACAGAAAGGTGACCCACCACAAAGAGAGCCCAACATATGGGGAGTCTCCCCTTTCAGTGATTGACAGTCTCACTTGGATGCCTAGGCTTGTATCGGTAGATACCTTTTCAGGCTGGGTAGAGATTGTCCTACCCAAACAGAACATCTGAGGTTCCAAGATGGGCTCCTACCGGGAGCTGCTGGCCTGAGACAGGTCCTTTGCTGAGTTCTTACACATGTACGCCAGCACAGAGCAGGAACAGGCCTTAGAGGATGACAGGATAATGGGCATCAGCAGTCCAGGGAAAGAGCTGAGTAGATAGAGAATGGCATGCTGGTGATGGACGCCGTGGACAGACAGCTACAGAGACAGCTCAACAGCTCCTCCTCCTACAGCGAGGATGTCAGCAGGCACCCATTGTCAACAGGACCCAGGAGCACACGCCACAGAGCCCTGGACATTTCACAAGAGTGATAATGGACCCTCCTTTGTAGTGGAGGTAACCCAACAAGTAAGCAAAGCCCTACACCTAGAACAGAAATTACCTACATCCTGGAATTGATGCAAGAAACCCATCTAAAGTGAGATAGGGTGTTGCTGCTTGCCCTTCTCTGGATAAGGATAGCCCTGTAGAAGCAGGGTTAAATTAATCCCCTAAAAAAAATAGTTTATGAGAGACCCTTCCTAACACCCCAAGGTAAGTATGGTGATATAACCACAAGTAAAGGAAGTAGAATAGAACAATATGTCAAATGAGTGGGTCAGGTGCTAGCCACTATACACGAATTTGCCTCTTTCAGGTCCCTGTCCCAGTTGGAAACAGAAAAGTGAAAGGGACCCTATGAAGTGCCTCCAACAACTCATGGGGTCCTTGTTAAAATTGTCAGAAGTAAAACCTTGGGTCCATCATACCTAAGTAAAGAGGTGTAGTCCCCAGTGAAGGGGCCAACCTTAAGCGATCTAAAGTATCTGTTTGAGAAAAAGAGAAAAAAAATTAAAATGTTGATATTTTTGTTAATCCTTTTTGGTTCTGTCTATAGGATAGAGGGACAACTCCTTAGGATTTCCCCGGGCTATTTCCTCTTCTGTTGATCTGTCTTGCTGCTGGGTGTGTTATCCTAAACCTCGTTTGGCGCAAATATTTCTGTACATGATTTCTGAATTTGTAGAAGCCGGTCTCTCAGACCACCTACAGGGTGCAACTAATAGCTCCACACTCAGAGGTCCCATGTTTCTTTCTTACCCAGCCCTGTATTAGACATTATATGCAAGGTGGCAGGAAGCACCCACAGTCCTACTGGTGTCTTAGATACCAAGCCGGGGTAAAATCTCTTATCGGGTACTCTCCATCTCACCGTGTCAGTCCTCATGGTTAGAGTTGTTGCTTATGCCCTTTTTGCCTGGTAATCAATCTGTGGTTGCAAATCTATTGCCAAAACTTTGTATGACATAAGTAAGTATAAACCTTCCATCTAAAACATCACTACAGTTCAGCAGGAAGTAGCTTGATGACTGCATCGCCTCCCCCTCCATAGATACGAAAGGGTAAAAATTGACAGTGGGGAATATGTAACAGAGGGAATGGCCTGAAAAAGGGTAAAAATGTTTTCTGACTCTTCAGAACCCCCTCGTCCTTTTTGAGAACTAAAACCTGCATCCCTGCCTCAGGTCAGTGGTCGGGAGGGGCAGGAGAGTGTCCCTTTGTTCTTTGTGCTACAGGGTGGAGGTCATGAGATTGTTTTAGCCAAAGATGGGATTGTGGGATTAATTAGAACCTTTAAAAGCTCTGTATTTCTGCTCAGAGGCAGGGCGTTGGTACTTTGAGACAGGAGTCTGCCAACCTCCTCATTTGCCAGCAAATTAATAAACTCCTCTTTCCTTCTCAAAAAAAAAAAAAAAAAAGAAAAAGAAAAAAAAGGAAAGTGGTGACAGCTATCTCCACACGTGAAGGAGGAAGAAAATACCAGGCACTGCATAGTGTTGTTGACAAAATAAATGTCTCAATGCTTTTCATTTTTTATCTCCGCCTACAAACTTTGACCACTGCACAATTGAATCAGTTTATTAACTGTACTAATTTTAGAACCATCAAAGAGAGTATCCAACTCAAGTGAACCAGAAACTCAAGGATTTATTTTAGCTTGATATTTGACATGCTAAATGTTTTAGCATTAAACTTAACCTGTGGCTTATTGGCCAACTACCCACAGTGCAGCGATTTGTCGGGTCACTTTTTTCCTCTGGCTCAAATTCCTTGGCCTCTTCAAATATTGAAAGTGCTACATCAGAGGTAAGTGGAGGAGGTGAGAAGAAAGACCTGGGAAAGCATGCGTGTGTGTGTGAAACCTTGCAAAAGGCTAAAATTAGTGACCTTAACCACTATATTGCAAGTAACCTTAGTCATAGAATAGAAACAAATGAGTTAAGGGAAATCAAAATAAGGCAGCTAATACATAAATTTCAATGATTTTCACATTAAACTTAACATCTTAAAAGTATACTAAAGAATCTTGCTCTGCCTTGTTTAAATAACATGAAGTTAGGAAGAAAGAAGCTATTGAACCATACTTTCACTTAAATATCTGAGTAGGGGGAATTCAAATGATTTCTCTCTTCCTTTTGGCAGAATGAGGAGTTCCTGTCTCTTTCATATCTACTCCCTCAACTCCTCCCACCCACCAGAGGAAAAAGCAAAGTCTGGAAAAGACTTTGCATATAATTTTCCATGAAGTACTTGAAGTAAGAATAAGAGAATTAGAGAATATTTTAGCTACACTTTCGTGGGCCACTTGAAAGGTTTCGGTTTGGGAAGTGTAGAAACCAGTCACAGAGGTAATAATGCAGTGTGGCTTTCAAAGCCCAAGGTAGACTTTTAAGAACATTAAGTTGAGCTTTTGCCTGACTTTTTAAAGATTAGCACTTTTTAAAAGATTAGCAAAAAGAAAACTCTAGTGAGCTGCTTTGCTCTTTCTTAAACAGGGGTTTGACAAAGAGGGTCCCCAACTCTTAAGAATAAGAATTCCGTGCAGGCCAGGTGTGGTGGCTCACACCTGTAATCCTAGCACTCTGGGAGGCTTAGGTGGGAGGATTGCTTGATTCGGGAGTTCGAGACCAGTCTGAGCAAGAGTGAGACCCCGTACCCACTAAAAATAGAAAAAATTAGCCATAATAAAATTAGCCAAATAGAAATAAACAAACAAAAAAGCTAGCCTGCTATGGTGGTGCATGCCTGTAGTCTCAGCTACTCGGGAGGCTGAGGCAGGAGGATCACTTGAGCCCAGGAGTTTCAGGTTGCTGTGAGCTAGGCTGATGCCACAGCACTCTAGTCCGGGCAACAGAGGGAGGCTCTGTCTCAAAAAAAAAAAAAAAGGAATTCTGTGCATAAAAGAGTGTAATTATATTTTAATTTAAAGGTATTATTATCAAAGGTTTTAAGGAATTAGTTAAGAAAATTCTGAAGTTAAGGTGTGCCACAATGTTAATTTGATCATTTTGTTAAATGAGTGCTTTATATTCTGTAGGGGTTAGGATTTTATTTTTAGGCATGCCTAAATTATGCACAAGAAAATTTAGAGGTCTACCTTACTTTAGAAAACCAAATCCAAGCGTATCCTGAGTTACTTCAATTAACTGCTCTTAATTTTCATATTTTGTGACGACGTAGTATTTTAAAGAGTAAGAAATTTGGGCCTTAACCAAGGTTCAAATGTTAAAAATAAATTGATAATATTTATTTGACTCTTTGATTTGAAACCGTCAATCTACCTCCAAATGTGTGTGGGATTCTTTCTTTCTAACTTAGATCTGCATTTGAAAGCTTCTGGCATTAGTTAAATTTGATTTAAGGACTGTTGAAGGAGTAGAACCTAAATTTTGGAACCTAAAACTATCATGACTACAATTCAAAGGATATCAATTCAAAGGATCAGTTAAGTGGGCTATTTTGCTTGTTTTGTTTTTACTTAGCAGTTTATGGAATTCGAGCAGATACATTTGGCCTTTGTTCCCTGCTTACACAACTTGGAATCTTAAAGGAGATTCTACAATGAAATCACGTGTTGAGTATCCTATAGGAGGTGATGTAACTAGAGTATAAATATCTAGATTTTTAAAATAGTCAAATTATCTGCCCCTCAAGTGTCTTTTTCAGCATCAGGTCAAAATCAGGAGTGAGTGTTAAAAATGCAGGCTCTGAACCCCACTCTGGACCTACCGAATCTGGGGCCTGAGGGTTTGCCTGTTTTCCAGCTGTGCCCCAAAAGCTCGCACTCCTGCTATAGGATGCTAAGAGGACCATCGGGCTCCAAAGAGTGAACCACTCCTCCAGGCCCACACCTGCATGCCCTTTTGCCTCTTCTTCCTGCAGAAAACTCAGCGTTTAGTGGCTGGGTTCAGAAGGGAAATGGGAGGCAGCCCTGGAAAGCGGGAAGCGCTTAGAGACCAAGTCCCAGAGCTGATCTGCCCTGTGCTGACCTCCACCCCTCCTTCCCGCAGTGAATCTTCAGTAAGTGGGCAGTAAACACCCTTGACTCCAAATGCAAGTTCTGGGAAGGTTAAAGCACCACCAGCCATTGACACATTTGTGTGGATTAAGAGGAAGTCCAGTGACTCCCATGACACCTAGGGAAGATTAGCAGCTTTTTGTGATTTAAGTGAAGGGAAGGTCTGTAACTTTGGCCTAAGGAGTGCATTGGAGAAAACTGGCAGACACTCTTGAGGAAAATGTAGTTTTTAGAGCAAGCTTACTTTTTAGGGGCCCAGGTAGGTGAGAGTCGGGTGCTGGAAGTGGTGATATAACCAGACCAAACTGCCTATTTCGACATTCCTTTTAGAGAGGCTTTCTCTTCACTTCTGACTTGCAGGGTTCGCAACTCCCTGAACTCAAGCTAGTGCAGCTACAAGTCAACCACTTGATAGATGAAAACGATTTGTAGTCGGGCCACGAAACCCACCTGCCAGATGTAGCTTTCCTTCTGGAGGGGACGTATGTTTCAAGTTCATGGAACTGACTTACAAACAAACTTTGGATGCAGCTTGGAGACCACCTATTTATAGTTCCTTCAAGTCTTTTGACTGATTTTTTAAAAGTATAAACCCAGTTGGTTCCACAATTTGGAAGTTTGTGGAATTATTTTAGTTGATAGTTGCTAGAGAAAAAAATTTGCCCTTACATTTGCTCTTTTAGGCAAGGATAAATTGAGCCAGAGATTTGAAAGGCAGGGGGCAGGGAGCACAGGCCACTGCTGTGTGTTACAGGTTGATTATCCCTAATCCAAATCTGAAATGCTCCAAAATCTGAAACTTTTTGAGCACCAACATGATACTCAAAGGACATGCTCATTGGAGCATTTCAGATTTTGGATTTTCAGATTAGGGATACTCAATGTGTAAATATATATGTTATATATTTAATATACAGTAAATATAAATAACCATATACTGTACAGTAAATATATATTTTACATATACTATATATTGAACTTAAGTAACCAGCTACAGGTAAGTACATGAACAGGGTGGTTAGTTTTCAGTGCAGGAACCCTCTCTAAGGAGCAACTTAATGGATCTTCTAGGTAAGCAAGAAGTAAGTTTTATCTCCCGAACCTAGCTGTACAGCTCGTACAAGTGAGCTTTAGAGTTGCATCTAGATGGAGTGTGCAGTTGGTGCTGGACACATTTTCTCGCTATTTGTTTGCCTGTTTGTCCCATTCTTACTGTTTTCACCACGAAAACATCCCTTAAATTTGCCATATTAATCTAGAGTGTACAACAAATAACAAGCCTTTTAAGTGCTATCTCTGCTGGTACAGTTAGCTAAAATGCATATCAGATGTTTAGAATTAGTTCTGAATGTTGCCCTGAAATTTGTCCCAAAATGGAAGTGTTTAACTGTTTTCAGTGACCAATAGTCCACCCGTAATTTTAATAACTGCTATCAAAACATTTCCTATGACATCAAAACTGACAAGGTCCCCTAATGCAGAATACAATTCATAATGTGTATTTTGAGGGTATTAGTGTTTATTATTTGTGTTTCTCAAGCACACAACGTATAGATGGTACTCAGAAAGCTATCTCCTATCTTTAAGCTACTATTCTTTTTCAAATGATGTAACTATTTTATTTTATTTTTAGAGAAAGGGTCTTGCTCTGTCACCCAGGTTGGAGTGCAGTGGCCCAATCACTATAATCTCGAATCCCTAGGCTCAAGCAGTCCTCCTGCCTCGGCCTCCTGAGTAGCTAG
>CAUYSK010116032.1:0-19845 GCA_963575035.1 Avahi laniger
CTGCTACTGTGCTAAGAGCTGAAATTGGTCCAGCTGTGCTGTGCCTGTAATCCTAGCATTCTTGGAGGCTGAGGTGGGAGGATTGCTTGAGGTCAGGAGTTCAAGACCAACCTGAGCAAGAGCAAGACCCTGTCTCTACAAAAAAATAGAAAAATTAGCCAGGCATGGTAGCATACTCCTGCAGCTACTTGGGAGGCTGAGGCAGGAGGATCCCTTGAGTCCAGGAGTTTGAGGTTGCAGTGAGGATGCTGCCACTGTACTCTAGCCGGGGTGACGGAACCAGACTCTGTCTCAAACAAACAAAACAAAACAAAACAAAAAATCAAAGAGCCGAAGTTGATCAAAATTAACCAAACTTTACCATCCAAGCCATCCCCTGGAAGTTGTAAGCCTTCAATGGACTCCAGAATTCCAAAATAGTTAGAGATTCCAAAGAGTTATAGTCAAACAGATTCTGCCAGTGCAGTAGTTGTCCAGGTGGGGAAACAGATTTCTAGTACTTCCTACTCTGCCATCTTCCTAGAATCTTCTCCTGTATCATTCAGTTCTTAAACACCTGTTTTCTAAGTCTTTTCTTTTAAAGATAGAGTCTTGTTCTATTGCCTGGGCCAGAGTGCAGTGGCATCATCACAGCTCACTCTAACCTCAAACTCCTGGGCTTAAGCGATCTTCCTGCCTTGGCTTCCTACAGTGCTAGGATTACTGGTATGAGCCACCGGCTGGGCAGCCTGGCCTCTAAGTCATGTTAAAAGACAAAATGCCTTTTGGTAACTTAAGTTTACCTTAAAGTGAAAGTTCAATTCCATTCTTACCGTGCAAAACCATAACGTATTAATTTTCTGCATGGCAATACAGCATTAAGTTTTAAGTTGCTGTTTCCATATGGTAAACTCCTTTTAGTATGGTGTGTTTTTCTTCTAATAAAGATGATTGAAATGAAAGACAAGGGACCGATTATATTTTATTGGTGGCCAAATATGCTCAGAAAATTATATATGTTCAATCTTGAACTTTCTCATTCAGTTCGGCAGAATTATCCTTGGTAACCATGTGTCCCTGCTGCTTATTAAACATAATTGGACTGCTAGTATGCAATTGGAATTGTAACTGTGAGTAATACCCTAACAGATTTCAGACTCTGAATAACAACTTCTAAAGTTGAGTTTCTTAGAGTTGAAGTCCTATTCAAAATGAGTTTTACACTGGAATGGACTTTACTCCCAAATTTTGTGTTTTGAAATGTATGGTTTTTTTTTATTATTATTATTTTTGAGACAGAGTCTCACTTTCTTGCCTGGGCTAGAGTGTCGTGACGTCAGCTAGCTCACAGCAACCTCAAACTCCTGAGCTCAAGCGATCCTCCTCTTAGCCTCCCGGGTAGCTGGGACTACAGGCATGCGCCACTGTGCCTGGCTAATTTTCTCTATTTTTAGTTGTTTGGCCGATTTCTTTCTATTTATAGTAGAGACGGGGTCTTGCTCTTGCTCAAGCTGGTCTCTAACTCCTGAGTTCAAGCAATCCTCCCGCCTTGGCCTCCCAGAATGCTGGGATTACAGGCATGAGCCACTGCGCCTGGCCTGAAATGTATGTTATATCTAAGTTTCCATTTACTCTTTCCTGTCAAATCTTATTTTAAGAACCAGAATTCCTTTTTCCCCTAAACTTTCCTAGTGACACCAACAATTAATCCCTAATGGTTTTACTGGTAGAAGAATGCTGAATTTATGAAATACCTATTCAAGCAGATATAATAGTGAAAAGTAATACATTACTTGAAACTGATTTTAAAGAGATGCTGGATTTTAGGGCGTTAAGCATTAATGAGCACACAGAGTTAATGGTGCCATAACAGATGATTATTTCCCATTCGCATTTTGGCCTAGAACGAGTAGCTGGTGCATTCAGTTTTGTGCGGCTTTGCTATCAGCCAGCTCTCTGATGGCCTGGAGCATTAGGACCTCAGGACAGATGTTTGCAGGAGGCCTTTATAGTTAGATCTGTCAAGCAGAATCAGTAGCGAAAGAGCAAAAACAGATATAGACTGCTATAGTTTATATATCCCCCTGGGATTCTACTTCAGAAATTTCAATTTTAAATCTTAGTAAACCTGAAAGAAGAAGAGCACTCTGCCTCCAGAGCACTTTATCAGGACAAATTTAATAATAACTCTGTGACAATGGGGCTCTGTCCAGGTTTCAACCAGGACCCTTTCCTCTCCTGCCCTGCATACCAGCCCTGCACGTAGGACCAGCTTTCTTTACGGCCTGCCATAGAAAGGAACAAGCACAGGCTTCCTCAGTCTTCTCACATTTTAGAAGGTTTGGATGTTGTTATGAATTTGACTTACTCTATTGTAGCTTCTCCCTTCTAGAAAAAAATTTTTTTTTTTTGGAGAAAATGAATGGAAAGTCTTAAGTATAACTATGGCATATTTATGAATTATGCAAGTGTTCAAATGTCAGTTGATTATGGAAAGATGTATTTGAAATAGATATAACACTCTAATGGTGGTAAAGTTTTTAAACTAGTCCACAAAAGCCATTTAGCTCAGGGTGTCCCTACAAAGATAAGTTCTTACAGTCTAGGATCCTTTGGGGTCCCTCAACCACAAAGTCCTCTGGGCCCAAGACTCTATATAGCTCAAAGCCTTGCATCACATGGAGTCCTGTGAGTGAAGTGGTTGAAGCCTCCTGAGTACATTCCCTCTTCCAGTCCCTAATTTACTGCAAAGGCGTTTCTCTCTTCTGTGTCCTCTGTTCTACCTACTGTCCCCACCCAGCTCTTACCCAGGGGATAAGAGATGGACAGGGAACAGTCAGCCCACAGGCTGAGAGAATTAGAGGAATCAGAGGCTGAATTGTCCTTGCTTACATATAAGTTTCTTTTCCAGAGGGGTCTTTTAATGAAAAGATGAAGAGATATTTATAAAAATAATACCTACTCTGTAGATATTCTCAACTTACAAACCTCTTGTTTTTAAGCAGAAACTCTGTTAGAAAAAAAAGAAGAGAAGAGAAGAAAGCCCTGTAATAAAGTATGAAGAACACTGGCCGGTTCTTAATTCTGTTTACATCAGGAGCTCGTGGTGTTTGTTCATGTGTAAGAGGCAGAGATCTAGAGGGACATTATCTAAAGATTCTTCCAGTTTGAAAATACTACGATTATAGGAGTCATTGTGTTCCGCACCTTCGTAGAATTGTAAAGCTTTTGTGAAAAGTCAGTGCAGTGTCTCATGATGGCTAGTGATTCTTAAGCAGGTTGAAAAATGAGTCCTACACAGAAGAGAGAGACTCTGGAGAGCAGAAATTATACTCATGACAGCAAAAGCTCATGGCCTGGGTTCTAGTTCTGGCTTTGACATTAATTGATCATGAGACTTTGGACTTTTGAGCTCTTTGGACCTGTTTTTACCTCTGTAAAGTTTAGGTGGTTGCATTAGGTAGCTTCTAAATTATCCTCCAGCTCTTGCATTTTACTCATGTCTCTTAGAAAATGGCACTGAATGGTAATCATAACATCTGTGTGATTCAGTTTTGTTTGCTTCGCTCCTAGTGGAAAGGATGTGGCTACAGAGGAGCAGACAAAATAAAAAAACTGCTGAATACCTAGTGTATTAGACACTGAAAGGCTCTCGGGGATTTTCATAGTCATACATAGTATCTAGGTACGGTTTTTAGCTTTCAGGTGTTCCATATTTTCATTTCTCATTTGCAATCAAGAAATAGAGCTTCAGGCAAAGATAATATTGTCTACCATCCCGTAATGCATCCTGATCCCTCCATGGTAGTTTATTGGGACATGTAATGTTTGTTTGTTTCCAGAATCAGTTTTTGCAGTTAAATTCTTATATCTTATTTATTGATAGAACCCTTGGAAAGATGCTTTAAGTAGCAAAATATTTATCTATAGTTCTTTGTGGTCATTGAAAAGTTTTGGCTGTATGCCCATCTCCTTGTACGCAATATCTTTATAGATAGCTGGTTTCTTAATCCTGGAGCAAACAATGTATATTTGAGAAACATTGAGAAAACTAAATAGAAGTAAATCTATTTAGTGCTCATGTGTGAATTTAGCGGGACGATCAACTGAGGAAGGGTTTCAAAGCTGGCTACGCGTAGGTGGCAGAATATTTTCTACTCTCTAGTTTTGGTGTTTGGGGTATACTGTGTCTGGTACATCCCTCGTGGTCAGTCAGGCTCCCATGTGTTTTCTTGGGAACTGAGTTTTGGAACTGTGTTTACTCTCCTTTTGTAAAGAAGTACAAAAGTTTGCCCAGTTATATCCCTGTCTGCCTCCTCTTAATTTAATCCATCAAAATAAATTTTATGAACTCAGTTATCCTTTTATATTTCTCACTCTCCCCAAACTCCTCCCTACCCCAGGGGGCTTTATTTTTTAGAGTTACCAGTTTTTTTTCCTGTGAATGATAGATTTTAAAGAAATGTTATGGCCTACACATTGTAGAGATACATATTTTTCATAATTATATGTCCCTCATAGAGACTATAGTAATTGTTATAAATGTCTGAAGTCTCCATAATTTGGTCTCTTCTGTAATTTGTGCTAATTTTTCATGAATATACTCATAACATTGCTAATGAGTGGTTTGTGAGCTTCTAAGAAGTAGTACAAGTTTTTTGATGCTGCCATGAGTTCCCTAAAACCAGGTTATGTCAGACTCATTTCATTTCTTGGAAAGGTTTCAACAGAATGGCAGATCATGGAAATGCAATAAGCAAAGCTAAGCCAAAACTGAGCAGAACATTTGACCACATCTCATAAAGTTTTTGAAGGCCAGATGGAAAAATATGGACTAATTGCTAATATAATTAAGTACTAATTTATGAATCAATGGAGGCGATTTTCTATGTCTCTAGAGTTCAGAGTTCTCTGTGTAAAACTTCTTGATCAACATTTTTATCAGTTCTTTGGATAAAGCCTTCTGTAGAATGCATGTATATTGATTTTGTGAATGACAGTGTAGGAAGGGATAATGAATACATTTGATGACATAGAGAGATATGGAAAAGGTTGCTACAGACAAGGACAACAGGCCTAATTTAATGATAACATTAAATAGATGTACCTGGAGGAGACAAAAAGTCCTATACAAATGAGCCCAAGATGTGAGAGGTTTGGCTTAAGTGTAGTAGGCGTGAAAATGACGTTAGCAGTTAGATGGCAAGTGCAGTGTTCATCATTCCTATTTCGTAGTGAATGAATAAAGCTAATGTGGTCTTAGATAGGCTGTGTTACCAGAAGTCTAATATCAGGACTTGGAAAGTGATACTCTCACTCTACTCTGCAGTTTCCAATTTACAAGGAGAATTCAGTTATGAGTACAGGATGCCCTTAAAAAGAACAAATAGGAGTGTGTAGAGCCTAGAAATTGTATCAAATAAGACGGTCAGAAGAACCACAATGTCCTAATTCTTTTGAAAAGTTTTATAGTTTGCTTTTCTTTACACAATAGGGTTTTTTTTTTTTTCCCTTCATCAGTTTTATTTTGTTAAAAGGTAGGAATCTAATTTGCCTGTGCATAGCTAATTATCCCAGCGCTTTTTATTGAATAGTCTATTTCCCCCCTTGATTTTTAATGCCACCACTGTCCAGTATCGAATTTCCATGTATGTTCTTGACTGTCTCTGAGTTCTGCATTCTGTTCCATTTATCTGTTTGTCTATACATGGGCTAGAATCACACTATTTTAATTTTACCATTTATTTCAAAATTACCTTGGCTATTCTTGACATTTATTCATCTGCGTGAACTTTAGAATGAGCTTATCAAGTTCCATACAAATTCCCTGTAGTATTTTTACTGAAATTGTGTTGATTTTTTTTTAGGGAGTGATTTGAGGAAAATTGATGTGGTTACTCCATCGGATATTCATATTTGTGAATATAATATTTATTTGTTTTTTTTGAGTTTATAATAAAATCTTAGACTTTTCTCTGGCAGAGTTTTACACACATTTTGTTGGATTTTCCCCCCAGTTAACCTGTAGTGTTTATTGCTATAATAATTGGTTTCTTTTTAAATTATATATTTATATTTTTTTGAGACAGAGTCTCGCTCTGTTGCCTGGGCTAGAGTGCCGTGGTGTCAGCCTAGCTTGCAACAACCTCAAACTCCTGGGCTCAAGCAATCCTTCTGCCTCACCCTCCCAAGTAGCTGGGACTACAGGCACATGCCACCATGCCTGGATAATTTTTTTATATATATATATTTTTAGTTGTCCAGCTAATTTCTTTCTATTTTTAGTAGAGACGGGGTCTTGCTCTTGCTCAGGCTAATCTTGAACTCCTGAGCTCAAACAATCCACCCGCCTTGGCCTCCCAGAGTGCTAGGATTACAGGCATGAGCCACCATGCCCAGCCTTAAATTATATTTTCTAAATTGGTTATTACTGGTATATAAGAACACTGTCAGTTTTTGCAAGTTGATCTTATAACCAGCAACCTTGCTAAATTCTCTTTATTCTAACTGTAAATTCTCTTAGATTTTTTTTTACAAGAGTAAAGATAGCATGCAAATAATGAGAGTTTTAATATTTCCTTTTTAATTCTTATGCTTTGTATTTTTTTCTTGCTTTTTTTGTACTGTCTGAGAACTCCAAAACAATGTTGACTAGAAATGGGGATAATGGACATCTTTATTCTATTCTTTTTTTTTTTTTTTTTGAGACAGGGTCTCACTCTTTTGCCCAGGCTAAAATGCAGTGATGGGTTCATAGTTCACTGCAGCCTCAAACTCCTGGACTCAGGGTATCCTACTACCTCAGTCTCCTGAGTAGCTGAGACTACAGGTACACACACCACCACGCCCAGCTAATCAAAAAAAATTTTTTTTGTGTGGAGACAGGGGTCTCACTGTGTTGCCTATGCTCATCTCAAATAGAGTCTACTTTTTATCATTATGTAATGTCTTTTTTATTCCAATTTTTTTTATCTTTTTTTAATTTCAAAATATGGGATTACAAATGTTTTTGTTACCTGGATTACACTGTTACACTGTAATTACAGTGTAATTATAACATTACACTGTTGTAATGCTTGAGACAGGGCTATAAGTGTGCCCATCACCCAGATAGTGTTTGTTGCACCTGTTAGGTAGGTTTTTGCCCATCCCCTCTCCCCCCTCCCTTGTTTTTTATCTTATGTTTTATTTTACCTGTTAATATTGTTTTACCAGCTTTCCTTTGTTTAATATTTGCCCGATATATTTTTTCAGCTTCTATTTTCAAATTTTCTGGATCATTTTCCCTTAGACATGTTTCATAAGCAGTGTATAGTTGGGTTTTTAACCTAGTCTGATAGACTCTGTCTTTTAGGAGATGAGAGACAGTGTATGTGTATGTGTAGAGGGAAAGATATTTGAACTCATTCTTGCCATTTTATTGAATGTTTTTTCTTTCTTTTTTTTTTTTTTTTTGAGGCAGGGTTTTGTTCTGTCTCCCGGGCTAGAGTACAGTGGCATCATCATAGCTCACTGCAACCTGAAACTTCTGGACTTGAGCAATCCTGCCTCAGCCTCCCAAGTAGCTGGGACTACAGGCATGTGCCACCATGCCTAGCTAATTTTTTTATTTTTTGTAAAGATGGGGTCTTGCTATGTTGCTCAGGTTGGTCTCAAATTCCTGGCCTCAAGCAATCCTCCTACCTCAGCCTCCCAAATTACTAGGATTATAGATGTGACCCACTGCGCCTGGCCAATTGTATGCCTTTTCTTTACTTTCTTCTTACTTTCTTTTGCATTTCTTTCTCACTTGTATTAATCAAATTGTCAATATCTTTTTTTGTTCCTCTATTGATTTTGGAAGCTATAGATGGCATTTCTGTTATTATAATGGTTATTCCTAAATTTTTAACATTCATAAATAACTGCAAAGTTTTCTATCAGAGTTTAAAAGGATCTTAGTGTACTTGAACATCTTTTTCCTTTCTAGTTCCACTTTTAAAAATTGTTTTATTAATGTGTAATTCATACACCATACAATTCACCCATTTAAAGTGTACAAAGTCAGTGTTTTTTAGTGTATTCATATGGTTGTGCAGCCGTTTTCACAATCTAATTTTAGAACACTTTTGTCCCCCTCAAAAGAAATCCTGTACTCACTAACAGTGCCTGGCCTACTGTCCCCCACTGTCCCCCCAGTCCTAGGTAGCCACTAATCTACTTCCTGTCTCTTTAGAGTTGTCTATTCTGAACATTTCATATAAGTAGAATTATATGATGTATGGTTTTGCTATTGGCTTCTTTCACTTACCATAGTGTTCTCAAGATTCATCCATGTTGCCACTTTTCTCTTAATCACTTTTCTTTTAATCATAATTTATTTATAATCTATAATTAACTACATTTGGTATTTTATCAATTTGTGCTTCCTTCTTTGGGCTCTTCTTTTTGAAGTACATCCTGTCATTTTTTTACGGAGAGCCTGTTAGTGGAAAACCGGTAGTCACTGTAGGTCTTAAAATGTGTTTAGTTTGCCTTCATTCTTTATGATAGCTTAGCTGGACATGGAATCCTAGCTTGATGGTTCTTTTCCCCTATCATTTTGAACATATAACTCCATTATCTTCAAGGCATGTATTACTGCTGATGAAGTGTTTGCTGTCAGTTTAATTGTTGTTTTTTTGGTAGGTAATATTTCTTTATGGCACCTTGATGTTCTGCAGTTTCACTATAATATGTCTGGATATGAATTTATTTGTGTTTACCCCGAGTGGTACTGAGATTGCACTTTGAATCTCTATGTTTTGTGGCTGTTTTTCTTTTATCTTTTGGAGGATTCTAAACATTTATTTTAAGGTCATTTTCATCGTTTTCTTTTTTGCCTAAAGTCAGTTCATCTCCCAATGGTTGATTTTGTTGGTACTCATTGTTTTAATTTTCTTCATGTATTTTAGAATTTGGTTTGAGAGCCTAACTTGAATGATGGCTTTTACTAATCTCACCATATCCTACCCCACCTAGCATTTTTGTGATTGTCTCCATCTAGTTCCAGTAGATATCTCAGGATTTCTGATCATTATGATAATGGTGTATAATACACATCTAACCACTGAGCTGGCAAGTGGCTGGCTTGGATCCTGGTTCCTCCTGCCTCTTTTTTTTTTTTTTTATTTAAGACAGGATCTCATTGTTGCCTAGGCTAGAATGCAATGGTGTCATCATAGCTCACTGCAACCTCAAACTCCTGGGCTCAAATGATCCTCCTGCCTCAGCCTCCCGAGTAGCTGGGACTATAGGCACACACTACCATAGCCAGCTAATTTTTCTATTTTTTTAGAGGTGGGGTCTCATTCTTCCTCAGGCCAGTCTTGAACTCCTGGCCTCAAGTAGTCCTGCGTCGGCCTCTCAGAGTGCTAGGATTACAGGCATGAGCCACTGTGCTGGGCCCCTCCTGCTTCTTTTAGTGTATAGCTTTACATAAACTCCTTTTTCCAGTCTCATTCCTGGAGTTCTGCCCACTCCCTGGTTTTAAGCAATGAGCCTGGCATCAGTCCCTTGCCTTAAGTGAGGCACTTTTAATTCTCATTAACTTATGGAAGCTGAACTCCTGGCCCCCATTAGACTTCACTCACAGCTTTCTGTTTCTATTCCATTTATAGTCCTTGGAAATGTTTATTATAAATAATACATTATCATAGAATTCAGATAATTTATTGTCATTTTCTTGGATATAGCTGTGGCATATATGATAGATGGGCTAACTCAGCATCTGTTTATGCCTCCTTCTAATATGCCTTCCTGTACTGCATGGACTGGAAAGTAGAAACTACTGGATACGCTTCCTTACATCTAGAGTTCCTGCTGTGATTCAGATTCCACTGGTCATATTTACTTCTATGAGATTTGAATTCAGAAATGAGTCAGTGGGGAGAAGGTCATAGTACATATAGCATCCATTTGGCTGGTACAGATCCCGTGGCTTGGAGTTTGTGCTGTTTCCAATCCTCAAGTCGTAGCCCTGGGCTGTGTTCCTCAGAGCCCATAATTCTGGCAGCAGCTTCTTGATCTCTAACTGAAGCTAAGGCCATGTGTTCTTAGAGCCAACATCACATTGGCTACCTAATTCCTGGACTGTGGCTGAGGAGGTGTGATCCTGTAGCCAGCAGCTGGCACGGCAGTGCCTTCTTCCTTAGCTTTCTGATGACGGCAGAGGTGCCATTCCATTGCCAAGCCAGTTCTGTGTGGATTCTGAGAAGCATTCCTTAAAGGTCTAGCATAAAACCTGCTTCTCTAAACCTTCCAATTATTTCGTTAGCATCTAAGTGTTAGTATCTAAATAGTAAATCTGACTCTGTTTTAAATACTAGAAATGTTTTATACCTACTTAATACAGTAGCTGTGATTTTACTCTTTTTGATTAACCTTTTATTTTTTATCTATCACTGTTAGTGAGTGGTACAGGAATGTGTGTGTGTGTGGGTGTGGGGCGGGGGGAGTGGCCTCCTCAAAGTATGAACCTACACAGACAACTTAACCAGAATTCTCTGTCACTTATATTATTTTTCAATTTCAAATGATTTCTTTTAGCTCCTTGACATATAAAACCATGGCTGACTTGCAAAGTTGTCTGAACTATAACATTATAAAACTGAAATATAATGGTATCTGTTACCTTAGAATGAGAAAGAAGACACTACATATTTAAGATTCCAGTGCAAACTGATTGGCCTAAGGAAATTTAGAAGATGTAATAATTTTTCTACCACTGCCAGGTAAATAAAGTGTTGTATTCTTTGAAGACTATGATTAATTAATATGATCAAAAGTAGAAAATATTGGTTGGGCACAATGGTTCACGCATGTAATCCCAGCACTTTGGGAGGCTGAAGCAGGAGGATTACTTGAGGCCAGGAATTTGTGACCAGCCTGGGCAACATAGCAAGACCGTCTCTACAAAAAAAATTTAAAAAATTAGCCAAGTATGGTGGTTTGCATCTGTACTCTTAGCTGTTCAGGAGGCTGAGGTGGGAGGATTGTTTGAGCCCAGGAATTGATGGTTATAGCGAGCTATGATGCCACTGCACTCCAGCATGAGTCACAGAGCTAGACCCTATCTCTAAAAAAAAAAAAAAAAAAGAGTAGGAAATATCAACTAGCTACAAATCTTAGTCTCCCTCTTTTCTTTCTTTCTTTTTTTTTTTTTTTTTTAAGACAGGGTCTTACTCTATCACCCTGGGTAGAGTGCAGTGGTGTCATCATAGCTCACTGCAACTTCAAACTCCTGGGCTCAAGCAATCCTCCTGCCTTGGCCTCCCAAAGTACTAGGACTACAGATGTGAGCCACTGTACCCAGCCCTGTATTTTTATATTTTATCATAGCCAGTTTGTTAGTTGTATACCTAGAGAAATAAAGCTCTTCTCTAGAATTTATAGAATAAAAATAAATATTCGCTCTAGCCATCTTTGTGAAGGGGTTCTGGGATTTCTGACATTCTGTTTTTATTAAAATGTTATTTGCCTCTGATAAGAAATTTTCTATTTCATAATTTTCTTGGCATGACTTGTTGCCACCCAAAACTTCACCTGTCAGATTTGTGTTTTAAATATTTAAATAATATTCATGATATAAGCAGAAATATCCTGAAAATTTTATGCCTCATCTACAAACTCATCTCCTTGTTTTCTTTCATTTAGTTATTTAAAAAATTATGCCAGAGTCACAACATAGAGAATGCTTATAATTATAAAATGTTTTATAACATAATATAAAATAATTAGGCAATAAAACGTGTATGTTATAACTGAAAAATCAGGTATGCCTGGGAATAAGAACTGGAAGAAAATATGAAAAAATTGGAAACAGTTGGTTGATGCTTTCTTAGAGGAAATAAAACCGATTGGCCTTGTTTTGTTCATAGTAGGCTTGTTTTGACTCCTACTTTCCGAAATCTGCCTTTCCCGTGCTCCATTTGTGAAAAATAGGAAAACATTTATCCCTAGGCTTCTGGCACCACTCTTGCTTTTTGTAAGTTGTAAAAAATTATTGAAAGTGGTTGTATGAATAACACATCTGTACTTTTTTTTTTTCAGTATCCTGAGATGTAGCCAGAGTGATACTTTCAAAGTATGAGTCAGATTATGTGTCCGTACTGCTCTGGCATTCCAAAGGTTTTCTATCTCACGCAGTGTGAAAGCCTGAGGGTCCTCTGTGTTCCAGCTTTGGGTCATCTTTTCACCTTATTTTTTGTTGCTCCTTCCCTTGCTCCCTCCGTTCCATCCACCGTAACCTTCTTGCCGTTTCTTGCTTAGGCATCCTGCAAACTCAGGATGCATTCACTATTGCCTCAGCTTGCAGGGCCTTTCTCCCACGGCTTGCACTCTCATTTCATTCAAGTCTGTGCTCAAATGCCGCCTTCTCAGAAAGGCCATCGTGGATTACTCTATCTGAAGTGTTCTTCTCTATCCTCTCACCTAGGTTTATTTTGTAAAGTATCATTACTCCCTTATTCTCTTCACTTTCTATGCATCTGAGAAGAGCTCTTATTATTGCCCTCCATATTTTTCATGAGCCTTTGCTTATTTGGGGCCTTTGTCTTCCAGATAACTCTTTTTGTAAGTGTTTGCCAGTCTTTTGCAGGTTTACTTTGGCCATGTGATTTTTTTCCTTCTATTTTTAGAACACATCATTTTAAAGTTTGGGTGATTCAGAGAGTTTCTTGACCATCCACATTGATTTTTTAGAGATCTTTCCCATTTCTCCCTCTTCTTTTAGTGATTATGCATATGAAATTTTGAGTTTTTCCCCCATGCTTTCTAGGACTTAAAGAATTTTTTTTAAAGATTTTTTAAGTAATCTCTGGACATTGGCTTGGATCTGATTTTTCTCTGAACTTTTTGTAATCTATTATAAAAAAACTTTAACACTTCTAAATTTTAATATGTATGTCTGCTATGATTGAGGTTAATTTTTTTGTGATTAAATACTTGAATTTTACATAAGCATCTTCTTCCAAGAGTTTTGTCATTTTCACATCACTAATCTATTCTTTATTGTTTGTCAGAATTAAGTCCTGTTTAGCAGATCTCTTCTTGTTTTAATTTTTTCATTGTTGATTTGTCTAAAAATATGCTTTAATATTATGTAGTTTTTAAAGATTCCTCACAGAGATAGTTAAGAATTATCTTTTTTCCCGATTTTTTATTGTGTTAAAATACATATAACATAAAATTTATGATCTTAACCATTTTTAGTGTACAGTTCAGTGGTATTAAACACATTCATAATGTTGTACAACTGTCACCACTGCCTATCTCCATGACTCTTTTCATCTTGTAAAATTGAATCTCTATACCCATTTAACAATAATTTTCCATTTCATCATCCCCCCAGACCCTGGCAACCACCATCCTGCTGTCTTTCTCTAAGATTTTGACTACTCTTACTTCATGTAGGTAGAATCATTCAGTATTTCTCTTTTTGTGACTGGCTTATTTCACTTAGCATAATGTTTTCAAGGTTCATCGATGTTGTAGCAGATGTCAGAATTTCCTTCTTTTTTAAGGTTGAATAATCTTCCATTGTATATATATACACATCACATTGTGCTTAAATATTTATCTGTTGATGGGCACTTGGGATGCTTCTGTGTTTTAGCTATTGTGAATAATGGTAATATGAATATGGGTGTACAAATATCTCTTTGAGATGCTATGTTTTTTTTTTTGAAACAGAGTCTCACTCTTTTGCCCTGACTAGAGTGAGTGCCGTGGCATCAGCCTAGCTCACAGCAACCTCAAACTCCTGGATTCAAGCAATCCTACTGCCTCAGCCTCCCGAGTAGCTGGGACTACAGGCATGTGCCACCATGCCCGGCTAATTTTTTCTATATATTTTTAGTTGTCCAGATAATTTCTTTGTATTTTTGGTAGAGACGGGGTCTCGCTCTTGCTCAGGCTGGTCTCGAACTCCTGAGCTCAAACAATCTGCCTGCCTCGGCCTCCCAGAGTGCTAGGATTACAGGCGTGAGCCACCGCGCCCAGCCTGAGATGCTATGTTTTATTGTTTGGCATATATACTCAGAAATGGAATTGCTAGATCATATCATAACTTTATTTTTAATATTTTAAGGAATTGACATATTATTTTCCACAGTAACTGTACTATTTTACATTCCCACCAACAGTGTACAAGGGTTCCAGTTTCTCCATATCCTTGTCAACACTTGTTCTTTTCTTTCTTTTTTTTTTGATAGTAGACATCTTAATGGATATGAGGTAGTGTCTTCTTAGAGTTTCGATTTGCATTTCCCAAATGATTAGTGATGTTGAACATTTTTTCATGTGCTTATTGGCCATTTGTATATCTTCTTTGCAGAAATGTCTAAAGAATTACTTTTTGGTATCCATTTCAATGAAAGTGGATGGCACCATCTTGGCAACACAATAAGGTTTGGAGACTTTATGAATGGCAGTTGAAGGATTAAAAACTATTAGACGAGACAGCTTTTTGGTTAGGCCTTGAGATAAAGTTTGGATAACTATAAAGCTAAATCCTGGTTTGGATTCATTCTGTAGTCAATAGAGGTCATCTGTGTCAGACAAATTGTTTGTTTATTTTCTGGTAGTGATATTACTGTAACATTACTAATACAGAAATAAGATTTTCTTTTCAATATTAACACCAACTAGTTTATGCCAAGCTGATTTCTGCTTGCTTGAGTCAGGGTTGTAAGTAAATCTATAAATCTGCATCCTGTGCTTTGAAGTTCTAATTAATCAAAGTTACACACGAGATGCTGTGTTTTCTCCCTTTGAGTTATCTCCCGTTGGTCCATACAACTGTAAACCGGTGCTATCCTATAATTTGTATAGCTACTCAAGTTTGGAAGAAATATATATCTTCTGAAGTGAAGCTTACAAATTCCTAAAAAGGTTTCATAGTTCTAATGGATATTAACATACTGTGGGAAGATTTGCTCTAGAGTCATTTTCTAGAACTTTGAACAAGGTTCTCTTTTGCATTGCCCTTGACTTACCCTTTTTCTTGCTAGTTTTTCAGAGTCACCTAAGAACAGTTTTCCCTTTGTAGTATATAAACCAGGTACTTGACTTGGAACAATCCTGAAGTACTGGGATTGAAGTGTAATCTTTTGGAAAAAAAGATGGAAAGAAAGAAGGCTACGAAGGTGAAGCAGAGCTGTCCCCAGTCGAGTGGGCAAGTCCTCTTGTTTCTAGGGATTTGATGGGGATGCCAGTCTCTCATTGGCCTCACTTTGCACAGGGTCATAAATGTGGTAATGATGACAAGTGGTAGCAACCTGCTGAAGCATGATGGATTTGGAGGGTGGTTCTGGTATCAGCGTAGCCCACCCGGAAGTAGTACCATCGGCTGCAGGAGAGGAGAATCTTACTAATCACCAAGCGAAGTGCATGCCATCTCAGCATCTTTTAGGAGAAGAGAGGGATTTATGTGGGTGAGGGCACTGAGTTAAGGATATCTTAGCTGACATTGTAGATACGGACATTGAGGATCCTTAGTTGAACTTCCCCAAGCTGGTATTCTCTGGGGAACGCCAGTTGTAAAAGTTGGCGGAGTCATTTGCTTTGTGTGTGGCTTATTTGTTCCTTGCAAAAGTCAATCTTAGGAAGGGTCCTAGTCACTAACCTGGGAACTGCTTGCTGCAAGTCAAAACTTTTAGAATGACTTTTCTGCTGGAGGAAGCACAGTAGCTGTGAAAACTGGAGAGGAAAAGACCTTCCTTCTGTTCTGAGCCCTAGTTAGGTCTGTTTTTGTGATGTGGACTATCGTGAGGGGCTTCACTCTGAAAGCTTATCCTGCAGTAAGTATCTCTTGATGCCCTTGGAAATGACTTTAAGTTGTCTTTCCTCGTTTGGAGTTAATGAGATATTAAAGCAGAAACTGAGTTATAATATTATCTAGGGACTGGAAGGAATCTCTAGGGATTATTTTTACTTTTTATTTATTTTAAATAAAAAAATGCCTTTGAGATGTGGATGACAGGCTAAAGGCACAATCAAAGGAATTGCCACATCACTCCTTACTGGATTCTTCAGAAACAAAACAAAGTCATTGCTATAGTTTTGTATCCCTGGGGGTAATGTCTGTGATTCCTTTGCTTATTACATTTTTGGGGCAATGCTTCTTGCCTTTGTAGAATTTGACTTATAGTAAATCAAAATATTCAGGTTTCAGGTTTATGGAATGTTTACTAAGTGTACAAAAATTGGGTTTTGACTTTAAAGACAATTCTTTTTTTACTAGATGGAGTTTCTTGAATCGACTTTTTAACATGGCATGTAAGCAAGGGATCTCTTTGTTCATTTTAGATTTGGGAAAGATAAGAGCTTCCTGGCTAGATGTGGTAGCTCACACCTATAATTCTAACAATCTGGGAGGCTGAGGCAGGAGGATCGCTTGAGGTCAGGAGTTTGAGACCAGCCTGAGCAAGAGTAGTGAGACCTTGTCTCCACAAAAAATTACAAAAATTAGCCAGGTGTGGTGGTGGGTGCCTGTAGTCTCAGCTACTCCAGAGGATTGCTTGAGCCCAGGAGTTTGAGGTTGCAGAGAGCCATGACGACGCCACTGCAATCTAGCTGGGGCAACAGAACAAGACGATGTCTCCAAAGGGGGGAAAAAAAAGAGCTTCCTGTACATTTTTCCAGTATAATTGACATTGATCCTTAAGGGCTATTTGAATTAAGGTCAACCTGTAATCTTAGTTTTTTTTAATTGTTATCTGTTTCTAAGTAGGACTTGCCTGACATTTTATAACGTAGAAATGTTTCATTCTCAGTGCTGTTGACTTTGTCTGCAAAGAGCTTCAGATCTCCACTAATGTTCTACTCCTAGCTGCTGTTTAACACTACCTCTTTTCTCCAGAAGTAACTTATTAGTATGCCCTCCATACCCACTCATGCTCAGAGACTTCTTACCTCGTCATTCTGTGTTGCCCTTTCTTTTTTTTTTTTTTTTTTAGCTCTTCCAGTTTCCCTCTCTCCTCCCTTGTCCAGATCTAAAAAAAATTAGCTTAAATTAATTCCATTTGATTCCTGTCAGCCCCAGTGAAAAAGAAGAAACATGTTGGGGGTAGTAGAAGAGGTCCTGAAGGTAGTCATAGTATTTGTTGTACAACTGTTTTCTTTTAGATTATTTTTGAATAATGATACTAGTTTGCTCAAGTAAGCATATATATAGGAATATCCTAACCTAATCAGTGGCGAATGCCAGTGTTGAAATCCTAGTGATTTATGCCTAGCATGTATCTTAATCAAGCTCATAATCCTGTTTCTTTTTCTTTTTCTTTTATTTATTTTCTTTCTTTTTTCAGACTCATGACTGGCACAGAACCTGTTTCTTCTTAAATGTTACTTTGTGAAACTTCTTAACTCTTGAGCGCTAAATAATATGAATATAAAAATAATTGCCTATTTTGGGCATTTTTTGAAGAGTGCCCTTTTTCATCACAAGAATCATTAAAATGGGACTGCCAGATTCATTTGTACAGTGAGGGTGAAATTTTGCCTTCCTCTTCCTGGGCACAGCTACTAAGTAAATTAAATAATTAAAAATGGAATGTAAGCAAAAAAGGGGGGAAGGGTAGAAAAGCCAGGTCCCTACAGCTGCTTCCTTCACACTGCTGATAGTTTGTCCTCTTAGAATGATGTAGGCATCTGGTGGGTTATTTTTATTAAAGAGTATGATTGAGGGAAAAGAGAGCCAACAACGATGAAATCAAGATCATTCAGTAGTCACGGAAATGGAGGGTGGCGGTGGTTAGTCAGTGCTTTTCCGTTTCTGAAATGAACACGAAAGACTCCAGATTGAGATCTGGGAATACCTCTCTTTTTTTATTACCTTTGTGATAAAAAAGCATTTATTAAATGACTGTATGTGAAACATGTTCTGTTATGTACTATATATAGAGATTGCTTCTCTGTAGGTGTTTGTTATTTAAAGTGAGCAGTCACAGAATGAACACTCATTAGGATCAAACATTAAACAAGTACTTAAAAAGTGTTTATAGAGCATGAATGCAGTAGTGCCAAGTGACTGGTATGAGTAAAGTATATTAGTCTAATTAGTTTAACATTCCTGTGGGTGGGCTGTTCCCTTACTTCTAGTTACTTGGGAAGATTTTTGTGAAGAAGACCGATTTCCAAGTGATTTAAATGACGGCAGGTTGGAAGACTGGTCAGCTGCGAGTGGGAGGGACATAAATATCAGAGGGAGCCAGGAGACAAAGGTGGAGGGGTGGGCTGGTAAAGAGAATGAAGATTAGGTGTATTCTAATGAGGAAAGCGTGTATGGGAAAGAAAAGGTAAGGGTCCTTGAAGTGTAGTGATGGGAATGTGGAATTTAGATTGGCGTTAGTTCCTGGTCAATAGGATGGTGTGATGTTTGTGCAGCGGCTTATGACATGATCGTGTAAGTGTGGACAGAAGAGAAGCTAAGTATTGTTTTTTAGACTCCCACATTTTATTAGGAACTATATGACAGTCATTTAAACATGCCATAGTTTCTGGAACTGTGGCATTTATTCTCGGCATACTCTAACACAGATCACATATCAACTTAGAGTATTTTAAAGATTTATTGTATTACTTTATGCACTTTAGCTTTTTTTCTTTAAATGAATTTTGAACTAAAGTAATTACTTTGGCAAAGAAGAAAGCTAAATTAAAATTTGTGGAAAGTAGCACCAGTCATAGGGAAATGTCATTATCTCAAACCCTTTGAAATGCCTGGATTTCCAAACCGTCAGTCGGAGCTATATTTCTTGAATCTTTCTTTTTTTAAAAAAACTCTCCAAGCTGGATTGTATCATTTTAATGTGGTAACATTTATCAGAGAAAAGGAGAAAATGATCCTGGTACTGATTATCACTTGTGAGGAGGTTCGGAGAGGTGAACTTTTAATGACGCTTTGGTGTACCTGTGATACGTGTCCGCAGACTCACTGAAGTAGCTGACCTAACTTACATTGGTTTTTTCTGAAACCGTCTGATTACAACTCTGTGGGAATTTCTTCAAGTGAAAGGTAATTTGCAGAACTTACCGATAAGACTACTTACATTTTAAAAGGCTTTTTATTGCTTTTAGATATACTCAGGAAAGGCCAAGATGTCCTAGGCTTCTCTGTTAACGTTGTGCTTCCCTGAAGTCAGTGGTGGCATTGTAGCAGAGTGGATTCTAAATGACAGTAAATGGAAGACTACTGTGGCAAGATTGGTGACGGGTGCTTTATTCAGTCATCACTGACACAAAAATAGGACAAAAGAGGTTGTGAAAAGGATGGTGGAATTTCAAAGATTGATGAGAGTCTTATTTTGTCGTCTTCATATTCCTCTTCTTTTCTTCAGAAGTAAGAGTTTTTTTCATCCAAATGTCAAATCAAAAGTTGTATTCATGAGACCACCCTTCTCCATTCTAATGTGTAAGAATTTCAGGATCTCAGAAGTCGTAGCTAAAGCTTTATCCTCAGTTCCAAAGGCCTGGAGGTAAAGTAAAGGAATTTTAAAGTCAGTTTAACCTCAGCATTTAGAAAGAAACTGAAATAAATCATCTAATATATAGCCTAGTATTACTTATAAGAACACAAAGTACTAGGGCAATAATCAAAATGTGAAAGTCGGTCATGTCAAATCCATTTCCTATTCTTTTGTGACAGAATGAAAGACCCACAGACAAGGATGAAATAGTAAGTTATTCTTTCTTAATTTCAGTAAGCTTTTTTTTTTTTTTTTTGAGACAGAGTCTCACTCTCTTGCCTGGAGCGAGTGCCGTGGCGTCAGCCTAGCTCACAGCAACCTCAAACTCCTGGGCTCAGGCAATCCTACTGTCTCAGCCTCCCAGGTAGCTGGGACTACA
>CAUYSK010116036.1:0-76880 GCA_963575035.1 Avahi laniger
ATAATGGTGAAGGGCATTCCCAACACACGATCTGTACAGCAGTCCTAATGAGCAGCCAGTCCGGATTAGAGCAAATGAGAAGGCCCAAGAAGAGGAGAGACATGCAACAATAGAACAGCTAAGGCTTTAACTATACCAAGAGATTTTCTCAACTGGGGGACACTTGGGGTATATTCCTGATAATCAAACAATGAGGGGAAAAGCAATTATTAACTGTGGTTGGGGGGTAGCTTGCAGGAAGGGAAATATACTAAAAGACTCTGCTGTGAAGAGTATTTATATAATTAACCTTTAAATGTTAAATATTGAGCAAGCAAAACTTCTCTAAGTATATTGAGGGAATAGGGGATGAGTGAAAGAGTTGTATCTTAATCTTTTGTTGCCAGAAGCAGATAACATGAAAAATTGAAAAAAGAATCAAATAAACATGTCATTTAGAGATATGGCAGTAAATACCAGCACCCCCTCCCAAAAAAAAACACCACACAAACACACACAAAATAACAAAAGCAAGAGAAACAAAGCGAGCTAAAAACAGGTTGAAAGTGATTGCCTCTAGGAGATAGGAATTGCAATTTTTTGTAATATGCCTCATAGACGTATCTAATTGTATTAAATACTACGTTCATGGTATAACTTAGATAAAAATAAGTTTAAAAGTTATTTGCATAAATCAAGTTGCAGTTTGGAAAGATAGCTGAGTAGTTGGGCTTAAGAGCCCTTCTAGTAAATTTTTCTGTCATACTTTGTAGTACATAAATCTGATTTCAAGTCAAAATAGGGTACACTTATGTTGTGGTTTGATCAATAATCACTTGGAAAGACTAAACTAGGAATTAGGAAATAGCTACTTAAAGCTATAGTATTTGTTTACGACATATGTGCTACAATATAGTATCTTCTGTTTCGTTTCACACAGAGCACTCCCAGTTACTGCTTTGTGACCTCACTCTGCATTTTAGTCACCCTGTGAAGACAGAAGACTTAACAGAAACAAAAGGACACAATCCCCTCTGCGAAGAGTCTAAAATATCAGATGTATCCCTTGCTTCCAATAGTTTTTCTGTCTGATTTCTTATTTGTTGTGAATTTGTTTTATTGTTGAATTGACAAATATCTGGGAGAATTGAATTTACTAATATATTAAAAATAAAAATTATGTAGAGTTTTAAATAAGTATTTCATGCTCTTGAAGGCTGTTTCATTGTTGCTTTAATGCTTCAAGGAATGGTTAATTTATTTCAGTAATGATAAGAGTATATGACATAGGAAGTTGGCTGTGGGTCACTGCTTATCCTTTACTTTGTTTGAATTTGGCTCAGGTTGAAAGAGAGTTACTAAATTATTAATGGATAGTATGAGTTTATATTAATCAGAACTCTCCTGGTGGCACATGCCAAACAACTCCAAATAGCTGAAGCATTTATTGGGTCCTAATGACGTGGAAGTCCAGGATTGGAGTACATTTCAGGGACTCCACTAATTCACATAATGTCTCTCACTTGTGTTTCTGTGTGTTGGCTTCATTCTCCCTTGTAATAGGCTGGTTTCCTCCATGTGATGGGTAGGAAAAGGTAGAAGCATGACAGCAGACAGCTCCGGGTAAACAGCATTGAATTTTGGGGACCCCCCAAGAAGAGAGAGATCCTGTCTCAGCCTCTGTGTTTAGCATTCCAGAGGGGAACCTTAACTGGCCCAGCTTGATAAGATATTTATCACTGATCAGGGTCCTGAGCAACTGGGACTGGTGCAACTGGGGGCATATAAGAGAACTAAGGCCCAAAGAGACTAGGCCCATCCAAAAAAAAAAAAAAAAAAGGAGTTCCTGGTGCTTGGTAAAAGGGAGAGAGAATGCTAGGCATGCAAACAAAAGATTCCACCACAGTCACAGCAGTAGGATAGAACACCCTTATACTAAGTCCCTTGCCTCCAAGAAACTTAAAATTAAGCTTTGTTTGCCTTATAAACATGATCCACTACCAAATAGCTGCTTTGAAATTTACCCTGTCCTTCATTTTAGGTATTTTTGTATTATTTCAGAGTGTTGTGGGGGTACAAATGCTTTGGTTACATAAATTGCCTTTGCACAGCCCAAGTCGGAACTACAAGCACACCCATCCCTCAGACAGCACACACCACATCTGTTATGTGTGAGTTTACCCATTCCTTCCTCCTTCCCACACCTGCCCAACACCCTGTGAATGAATGTTACTTCTCATATGTGCACATTAATGTTGATCAATTAGTACCAATTTAATGGTGAGTACATATGGTGTTTGTTTTTCCATTCTTGTGATACTTCACTTATTAATAGAAGAATGGGCTCCAGCTCCATCCAGGATAATGCAATAGGTAGTTCACCATTTTTTTTTTTTATGGTGGAGTAGTACTAAATTATCACTAGAGTGAATAGACAACCTACAGAATGGGAGAAAATATTTGCATGCTATACATCCCATAAAGGGCTGATAACTAGAATCTATACAGAACTCAGGAAAATCAGCAAGAAAAAAATAACTCCATTAAAAAGTGGGCAAAGGACATGAACAGAAACTTTTCAAAAGAAGGTAGACTTATGGCCAACAAACATGAAAAAATGCTCAATGTCGCTAATCATAAGGAAAATGCAAATCCAAACCACTGAGATATCACTTAACTCCAGTGAGAATGGACTTTTATCAAAAAGTCCCCAAACGACAAATGTTGGCATGGATGCGGAGAGATAGGAGCACTCATACACTGCTGGTGGGACTGCAAACTAGTACGACCTCTGTGGAAAGCAATGTGGAGATACCTCAAAGAACTAAAAGTAGAACTACCATTTGATCCAGCAATCCATGACTGGGTATTTACTTAAAGGAAAATAAGACATTCTATAATAAAGACATTTGCACTCAAATGTTTATGGCAGCATAATTCACAATTGCAAAGATGTAGGAACAACCCAAGTGCCATAAATACATGCGTGGATTAATAAAATGGTATATGTATACCATTTTAGATACTTTTGAACATGAAGGATAGAATACCATGAGGGAAGACACATGTTGAGCTCACCCCATAATAGAACTTGTGGTATCTGCTATCCTCACTGCCCAGCACCTAGCTCAGTGTTTAACACAGAATAGGCACTAAATAAATACTTGTTCAATATCCTGTTGAATAAACATGTAAATGAAGGTAGGTTTTTCAGTTTTGGAACTCCTAAGTTTTGGACTCTAAATTGAAAACTTCTGGTTGTAAAAACCTGGTTTTGTGAAACAAGATTTTTATCAGTTAAAGCTCTACATTTCACATACTCTTTATCTTAACATATCATTAGTTTTAACTTGGTGACTTCTTATATCACTGCCAATGCTCCTTTGATAAGCTCATGAAAATGAAGATGCAAGATACTCTTTTCTATTCAGAAAATTTGTAGATTAAGCAGAGAAGCCAAAAATTTTTGTTGTTAATAAAAGTCTTGCAATAATAACCAAGGTCCCAGAGGGAAAAACTTGAAGAACAACCAATTGTCATTGTTTTGCCGAATACCAGATTTTTATCTGGCTAAATACCTATTGCTTTTTGTTAAGTGTGATTTGTAAACTAAAGGAAAGAGTTGAATCGCCTGGAAGGACTTACATAGAGCCTGTCTGGGAAGGTTGAGAAGGGGCTTTATGACAGAGTTGTCAGGGATAACAAGAGAGAGAAGAGCTGTATCTGATAGGAAAGCCTGATCACAATTTTCTATGTAAAGCATTGCTCCTTCATCTTCCAGGAAGTGTTCTGTCAAATGTACATCTCTGGACGATGCTTTGGAGTTGGGAGGAGGGTGGAAGGGACGGAGAGGGTGTGGGAATGTGAAGTGCCAATTAAACCCAGGTGTATTAATTAAACCTGGGGGTAAACCTACGTGACACCAAAGCCTCATCTCCAAAATGTTTTCTTTTGGTATTTGTAGTTTAAATTTGCATTAATATACAAATATAATAGTTTGGACTAAATTACAAAGTCGATAAAGTTATTTTAGGAGCCCAAAAGTAAAGCAAAAGACAATTTTAATCCCAGAAGTTATCCCAACATGCATTTATCTTTTCATAAAAAAGTACACAAAAATTCCCTCCCCCAGAAAAAAAACACGAAATGAGAAGGAATGAAATTGTATTTTTGAAGCCTCTTAAATTATTGCTGCTGAGAAAATGAATTTTAGTAATTTTTAAATTACGTTTATAAAACTGATGATGCCTCTGACTGACAAGAGGTTTGGCTATACAAAAAATCAGTTTTACGTGATACTGACAACTATTACTATTTCAGTGTTTTTAAACTTGCCCCAAATTATTTCTGTAGTTGTGTAAACTACCGTACTTTGAAATGGGTATTCAAAAATACACATTTTTACAATGTGTAAAATCATTACAGTGCATTACTAGACTTCAAGTGTGAACATTATTACTCATGCACTTTACAAACATTGAAGAAGAATAAATAAATTATGGGATATTTGACAGTCTTCATTGCAAACACTTTTTAAAGGAAAGGACAAAACCCTTGTGTTCACGGTGAGGGTCTCAATTCAGTCCCGAGTGTTTGTCCATTGACCGAAGTTGATTGATCATCCGTGTCGGAAACAGAGGCAGGAGGAAGGCTCGTTTGCTTGGCTACCTTGTTACGGATACCCGGCCGCATGCGTTAATGTGCACTGGTATCTGGAACCTCGGTTTTTCCCATCAATTAGCAGAAGTGGCATTTTCCTGAAGTAGTCAATAATATCTGACACGGACAAAAAGTCCTGAAAGAGTCAAAATACAGAGATAAGGCAACATTGGAATGGATAGCATGAATTTCACCCTCAGTTTTTTTATCTGCATAATATATCCTACCTCTTCAAGTTATGATGATTGTGGGAAAATTACGTAAAATGTGGCAAATAGTTTAATGATTTCTGCTACAGAACTTTGGGGAAAAAATCCTCACAAACATCCAAAAAACATGGATAAAAGATTAAAAATGTGTGTGTGTGTGTATATATATACATATGTAATATGATACATACATTTTTTTAACTTCATATAGAGGGTCATTTACTCTAAATATTTTAATGACAATACCCTTGTTTTGAGGTAGCTCTCTTTGGTTTTGGTTTTGGTTTCTGTATCCCTACTTCACTCCCAATCATTAGTAATGTTAAGAGGTATGAGGAATCAGAAGGCCAAACTTCATTCACAGTGTCGAGGTGTTATCTATAGCAGGGCACAACGGTTCCTTCATGATCTCTCTACTGTGTCCCCATTGCCACCTCCACGCTCAAGAGGGCTCAGCAGCCAAGTCTTTCTTTGTATAGCCTTGATCACCCTAGTCCTGATGGCCAGGCTGGGAAAAGCCCCATTCATCCTTCTAGACATGTGTCAGAAGTCACCTAGGTACCCCAAACAGGATTATGTACTTCCTTTAAGACTAATCTGCTAGGTGCCTACCTTCATGGCAGTTGCAATGAGTGGTTAGCATTTGTATGTTTCCACACGAGACCAGGAGAAATCTTGGCGGGCAAACACCTCTCCTTCTATAGGGTCTATGCATCTCTATCCACAGTGAACTAGTGATTCAAATGTTTGACCAAAATCATGCGTTTTTTTCTACTCACTAATATTACCATAACTTAAAAGAGCATGTCTGGGCATTAACTTTAGTTGTTAGTTTCCTTTATGAAAAGTATCCCTGATGGTTTCTTTTACTTCGGTTCTGATTACCACTCAAAAATCACTGGCATGAGAATCTAAATCTTTGCCTAACAGAAAAAAATATCTTTGGCAATTTGGCCATCTTCACAGAGCCAACCCTCCATTTTTAGTAAGAAATGATCCAAGTATCTAAATAATCAGCAGAGCAAATATTCTAGTTTCTCCCCTTTCCCAAGTGGCGTCCATTTTAAATACATCCTTATAAGTACACTGCAATCTACATTAAAATTATGTCACAGAGGTGAACAATAGGGACTTACTTTTGACTCCACCTAACTGGATTTTTTAAAAATTTAAATGGTAACATTTTTTTTCCTGATTTTAAAAGTTATACATGTGATTTTAGATTATTTGGAATAAAAGTTACAAAAAGACTCCTATGGCAGAGGTAGCCACTGTAAATATTTTGCTGTATTTCTCTTCCAATAAATGAAGGGTCTCGCTCATGTGATTTAACTCTAAAGTTACCATACAGTATGAACTCCCAAAGAATGTTACAGTGGGCTCCACGAAGGTACGCAGAGAAACGTAAGAGAATTTGGGGAAAGGTTGAAACTTGAAATCCTTACCTCTTTCCCTCGGAGCCCAGTTCCCAACAAGTAAACTTGACTTTCCTCCTGGTAACGGATCTGGATGTTGTAAACTTTATCTTTGTACAATACCATAAGGACATACGGATTGGTTACTGTCTTTTTAGAGCTGTCTCTAACCAGAAAAGTGCCATCCTAAAAGGATAAATACTTGTTATTATGGGAGCAGTCAAAGTCACTATTTTTGTTGCCTGTGAGGGCAGCAGAAAACCCTCTGGGGATCTGTAAAACCTGTCAGTTGCAGTTTGAGACTAGCTGACTGCAAAACCTGTCAGTCAATGAATACTCAGTTTCTCAAACAGCGACAGATCCCACCTGTCATGAATTTTTTGGTTATCAAGGGAGAGGCAGCAGAGATTGTATTGGAGAAATTTCCAAGTCAACTGCTTTGAAGTCTCTTGATAAAAAAAAGAATCTTTTTCCAGTAAAATCAAATAATAGGTGGTTGAGTGGATAAAAGGCCAGGAGAAATAAAGACTTTATTGGTTAACTTAAGATATATCTTCCTATTCCTGTGAGTGAATTCCCTAACCTTTCTTTTTGACATCTGAAGTCAGAAAATACCCAAATGCCCATGAAATGCACCCCTTTTAAAACCTCATTATCTCTAGATACAGTGTTTCATTCATCAGACACCTGAACAAAATCGAACGCAGCTGTCTGTGTTCTTATCATCCTTTTTTCTAATATTTACTAAACTAGTGTTGTGATTCATCTTGTACTTTAAATTTCCATTAAATAAAGTATTCCTACATAATATTAATATTGTAAAGACCTAATGCTAAAATAGAATTAATTAGTAAGGACTCCTTTAAACTAGTCCCTTTGTACTAGTCTCTTTGTACTGAATCTGGATGGCTTTAAATAGCCATCAATTTGGCCGGGCGCGGTGGCTCACGCCTGTAATCCTAGCTCTCTGGGAGGCCGAGGCGGGCAGATTGTTTGAGCTCAGAAGTTCGAGACAAGCCTGAGCAAGAGAGAGACCCCCGTCTCTACCAAAAGTAGAAAGAAATTAATTGGACAACTAAAAATATATATATAAAAAAAAAATTAGCCGGGCATGGTGGCGCATGCCTGTAGTCCCAGCTACTCGGGAGGCCGAGGCAGTAGGATCGCTTGAGCCCAGGAGTCTGAGGTTGCTGTGAGCTAGGGTGACGCCACGGCACTCACTTTAGCCAGGGCAACAAAGTGAGACTCTGTCTCAAAAAAAATAGCCATCAATTTGCAATAACAGCTTTCCTTCGTGTCTTTTTATTCCAAGTTAATTGAGCCAGTCAGATCATCTCTGCTAAACAAACATACTTCTGGACCACTACTCACAGTATTGCCTTCGAATCAGAATTGAGTTTTGAAGCCTCTTAGAGCCCACACAGTACCCCAGACTAAGTCAGAATCTGCAGGTGACACCCAGGAATCAGAATTTTTAAAAAGCTTCCAGATGATCTAAATGTGCAGCTAAGGTTGAGAACTACTGCTATAGACTTTAGATGGGAAAGATGAAGGATCTTTCCTTTCCCATCTTTGATAAATAGATTTAAGATTAAGATTCGGCACTGGGCCACAGGAAATCTGTTTAAGACCTTATTATATTAAAGGACCAGCTAGAAACGTCTAGGGAAAAGGGCAAAACATTGCTGCTGTCTCTTTCAATACTGGTCCTTTCGCATCGATGTGGATGGCCATTGTGTGTAAAGAGTAAATGGAACTAAATGGTGAGATGTTGGAAATTTAGGAAAGAAAGAGTCTCCTTCTAACACCATGTGATTCCTATAATAAGATGGACTCCTTTCGCTAAAAAAAATCTCCTAAGATTCTGCCAACCAAATGACTGCCTAATTTAGATTTTTCTGCCAGCCAAAGTCCTAGGAATCATTGCTGTGGATGGAGGTAGTCGTGAAGCCAGCACTAATGGATCTCCTAGGTGTAACAGTGGCAACAGCACCCAGCAGAATTTCTAGCCCATAATTGGTGCTCAATACAAGTCAGTTCCCTTCTTATTCTCTGTTAATATTTAAAACTATTTAAAAATAAACTATAGCACAATACCTGGTTTATCCTTCTAAGAGCAGCTTCTGCCTCTGGTCGGGTAATATAAGAAACGTACCACTCTTCATTTAATGAATTCTGAAAATGTAAATTTTTAAAAATTGAATAAATTTTGCAGTTACATATGTAAGTTAAAAGAAAAGCCTCTGAGCAATAATTTCCATAAATCACCACCTCAATTCCACGAGGTTTAAAACATTTGTTTTCTTAATTTGAATACAGAATCATTTAGGTGGGGCTAAATAGAAGATATTTTGCGTGAACTGCTTTTTATCATGACACTGGTTGCAAAGGTAGCTGTGAATAAACAACCTCTAATCAAGAAAGATACAGATATAATAATTTGTTCAGTTTAGTATAACATGCTTAATGAAAAAACTGGGTTAACGAGCAATGGCATCACTAATCAAAGTCATAAGCTAGGAAACAAAAAATAGGATTATTTTTCTCGTTGTTTAATACAAAACATACATTTGCCATTGGAAGAGTCTGAAAGAACACCAAGGAGAAAGAACATAATTTTCATTCGGATTCTCTCCTTTAATTTATGTTTTCAAATAAACTAAAACTAATAGAAGATAAAAGTACAAAAGACTATTCAATGGGAGTTTCTGATGATTCATTTACTGAGGAAAAACAAAAATAAAAACATATGCTCTGTTACCTCTTCTTCCGCAGGGGATGGGGGCCGAGGTTTGTTTGGAAGCGGCAAGGGGAAGTTTCTGCCTTCAGCTCTGAGAGGCGGTCTGTTGCTAGAGCCTTCAAAAGTATAGCATTTGGAAAGTTAATTTGCTGTAAGCTATTGTTTACTTCTGTCAAAACACATTTTCCCCTCAAAATGCCCTTGCCATTGTTTCAATAATTAACATTTCAAGCAACCAGAGCTTTGACAATAATTTTCACCTGTTCAAAACTATGAGGGCTGCTCAGGCATTGCTCTGTAATCATGTCAGTAAAACTCTGAGAGCATGACCTCAACATAGAGTGATTTCCTAGATGTGCATGTCACATGATGTAAAGTGACTAGATCCATTTATGAAAACTTCACATTTGTTTTAATGAATGTGAACATCAAAAAGAATATTCAAGAGACAGATCTTTCGTAGACTCCTGTAACATCAGCACATCCAGAGTGGATTCCCAATGCTGTCGTGACAATTTGGTAATAAAGGTAATTATGTTCTTAATGTTTTTACGAAAAGAAATGTAAGGGATCCCAGACAAGATGAAATTACATTGAGAATACTGTTAGTTTTTAAAATCAAAGTGTGCTACCTGCTGTTCTCAAGAGGTAAAAATGTTCACCTTACACTACAGATTATTTGACCAACCAAGAAGTCTTCAGTGGGCCCCTATAAATTACCCAGTGCTTGTGCCTCATCTTCTCTAAAGCTCTTTTTTCTTGTTTATAGTTCCCTGAAACTTTATGAGAACATTTTCCCATCTTGGGAAAGGTTTGATTGTGTCGACTTGTAATTGCCAAGGCCGTTTTCTGTGTGCCAGACAGCTGTTAAAAACTGCAAACTTCTTTTAGTTAAATGTCTTTCTAATTATTCATCCATCATCTGTTTGTACATTCAACAAATATTTATTCAGCACTACTCTGTCTTGAGTAAGGCACTTTGTTCCTATTACTTTTAATTCTCACAGCAACACTGCAAGGTGGATATGGTCTTCATTTTGCATATGAGTAAATGGAGGCTCAGAGTCTCAGCAAATCATGTACCATTAGTGGCAAAGCCGAGACTTGAACCTGTGGTTCCCAAACATTGTTGTGCATAAGTAAGAATCGCTGGGGGCTTTTAAATCACCTAGGGCCCAGAAACCTGCATGTTAACAAGCACCTCGGGTGGTTCTGCACCAGGATTGTCACTGCATCTCCACTGTCACTCACTGAGGGAGGAGAGTGACCTGGGAAGGGCCGATGTCTCCTGAGCCCTGTCACCAGGATTATTGACGATGGCCTTCCTTGTTTCTAAATGCACAGGTAAGGCTGGCTCTGAGCTGCCGGTGCCTTCCTTCTCCGGGTCCCCCTTGCCTGAACAGTCCTTCCTCACCCCTGCTTTTGCAGTCCAACACTTCTACACTTTTATAATCCTGTCGAATGAATAAAATCTAACAAGCTAGGAGAGTAATAGAACCGAGACCTGTGGCACGGCGGTTTTAGAGCTGAGGAAGTATTCTCCTTCTGCTTCTGCACCCACAAGCCAGTGTCACACACTTTCAAAGTTGTAATTCACAACAGACAAGCATATTCACTTTTTACTGCAGTCACCCACCACCCTCAATACCTAGAGCCTCAAGGGCATTGTGACAGGTTTTTGGACAACGCACAACACAACGTTTACCTTCCTGACATTGGAGCAGCCAGTGGAGAAGACTGAGGACCAGGTGTCCTGGCAGTCTTGGAGGACAGGGATCAATTTGGATTAAGGTAGTATTCCTAAAAATAATTAACTATTTGTGTTAATAATCCCTATCACCAACTCATAAAACTGGAGATGTGTGGAATTTGCCTTGGGAAATACTGCTGTAAAGCGAACTGTCTGGAACTCAGATGCCTGTAGGGGCCAGGCAGGCTACACAAATGTGGGTTTGCAAAACGCAGTGAGTTTGGGGGATGGGGAAAATTGAAGGGGCTGGGAAACTGTGAAAACCATACAGTGAGTATGGGCACAACCACCTCAAATGCTTAGCGAACACTGAGAACGTAGCGGGCGCCACACGGTTGGCTGTGGGATCTCACCTATCTGGGGAATGACACATCCAACTGAATACAACAGACGTGTTCCTGAAAAACACGTTTATTCTCAAGCATGATACAAACATACTAGTGTAGTTTTCTATTTAAAACACAAGATGTTGTTCCTGCACAGGAACTGTGACTGTAAAAAAAAGGGTTTTGTTTGCTCCTCACAGCATTTTTTTTAAAAATTTAAGTTGACACTTAAAAATTGGGTAATTTTACATTAAAAGCTATGTTTTCAACTGTTCTTTAAAAAAATTGGAAAATCTGGCAACACTAGGCCAGTTTCCTGGCGTGGTAAAAATCTACTTACTAGAGTTAGGTAACTTATCACAGTCATTTGACATTCAGTCATTCAACAAGCATTTTAAAAGTGCCTACTATGTGCCAGTTGCTTGCAAGGTTTTTTTTTTTTTGAGACAAAGCCTCACTACATCACCCAGCCTGGAGTGCAGTGGCTATCACAGGCATGAACATAGCTCACTGCAGCCTCGAGCTCCTGGGTTCAGCTGATCCTCCCACCTCAGCCTCCCTTCCAAGAAGGCAAGTCTTCAAGGATAAAAAACACAAATGAGTCCTGCCCTGTAGGCTTTTGCTGCTACTCAAAGTGGTCCATGAACCAGTAGTATCGGCACCATGCAGGAAAATGTTAGAAATGCAGAATCTCTGGTTTTATCCCAAACCTACCAAAGTAGAATCTGCATTGTAACAGGATTCCCAGGTAATGTGTATAACATTAAAGTTGGAGAACACTCTAAGCAAATGCTTACCATGGACATCCAGAGGTGGTTATTATTAATATACAAGTCCCTGGACCAGACTCCAGACTTACTGAGTCAGAATCTGTGAGGGTGAGTTCTCTTAATTTGTATTTTAAACATGCTCCCCAACGCACAGCCCATGGGCGGATGCGTCGGGAAATCCAACACTACAGAGAAAGCCAAGCACTATTCCAGCTCCCTACGGAAACAGCAGGGAGGAAGAGCTCTACGTGGGAAGGTGAGGGTGGTGAGGGGCATGTGTGTATACTTATGTGCCTGTGTGTATATGTCTGTGCCCCTGTGTGTCTGTGTGTATGAGTATGTCTATGTGTGTGTGTGTGTGTGCATGTGTGTATATGTGCGTGTGTGTATATATGTGCGCGTGTGGTGTTTTATGTCATACCCTATCATTCCAACAGCCCTTGCACACTGCAGACACTGAATTAAGTGTTGAATGAGAAAGTTGGGTGCTTTTAGGAAACAACAAAACCCCTGCCAAAGGCTTTGGGACAGGCTGGGACTCCAGTCACAAAGGCGCGATAGCTGGAGCAGGTCACCAAAGCCCCGGGTACAAACCTTGAGCGAAGTAGGGCGGGAGAGAGGCGCTCTGTGGAAAACTGCTACTGCTGCGGAGACAGGAAAAGAACGGGCTTTTAGTTGGACGGGAAGCCAGACGGTAGATGCTTCTTGCTTTGTCATTGCTTCCGCCCCCCCGTTCCCGCCCCCTGCTCCCCTCAAAACCAGGGGATCTGGGCAGAGAGAAGGAACTGATCAGATTCATTTCACTGTTCTCCCTTGACAGACCATCCCGAAGTCTGATAAGCTTCATGAGCCAAAACAACAACAGCAGCAGCAAAATTAAACTGTATAAAGGGCATTTAAACTTTACTTTAATAAAACTGGCAGCAGTTTGAGGTCTTTTAGTTCAGAGAATGGCAGAAGCCCTCCGCGAAGGGCATGTCTTTGGGAACGGTGACTCCGGGGCCTAAAGGGCTGCAAGCAGAGGGTAGGGTGGTGGGAAGAGAGCGTAGGTGGCGCTGCGCCAGAGAGCCACAGCACTCGCAGGGCTGGGCTGGGGAGGGCGCGGGAGGGGACCCCAACATGCTGAGCAGTGAGGCCCCACCCATCAGTCCAAATCTTCGGAAAGTCTGCTCTGCACAGCAACCTCTCCTGAGAGGTATTCTGTGAGGACGGAGGGGGTCGGGCGCAGTGTGGAAGGGAGCCGCAGCGTGCGAAGCAGCAGGCATGGCCCAAAAAGAAACCAGCAGGAAGAACGAGAAGAGCCACAGAAAACAGGGCGAGAGGCACCCAGGGCAAAGGAAACACTGTGAGAGTCCTTCGCCATAGCTGGCCGGGGTGTGTGCATCTTACTGAAGGTGAGTTTCCCACATTGCAGAGGGGAGTGAATTGGGCTCCTCCCTTTGAATATTAAGGCCTTGGGGGACACCAAGAGGAGGCCCCTTGGCTGGTTTGGGGACAATGACCTGGGTCTTTTTCCTGTTCATGCCTCTGCCTCTGAACAGCCTTATCATGAGTCCCGAGAAAAGCTGTTGCTGCTGAGAAAACTGACCTGCTGGGGGCAGAGTCTGCAATCAATTCTCAGTATTGGCCGAGATTTTCTCAGTCTTCCCTACCAAACTGCAGAATGCACTCCAAGGACTTAAATAAGCTAATGATTGTTGTGTGTTTGATTAAACTCACAAAGTGAAAGCATCCTCCATTTTCTGCCAAGGGCTCCGTTCTATCTGGAGTGATCAGGGGAAAGTCGATTCTGCACCCCTCTCACGCCAAACAGAGACTCGAGGACAGTGGTGAATGAACACGTTGTTCTTAATGCTCAGTTTGGTTTTCTCTTAAGATATAAAATGTTCAGACCCCACTACCCACTGGCTCATTCCTTTCTTCCTCAACCTACCTGGCACTACCTCAGTGGCAGGAGGACCCAGATGTTATGTTAAGCTACAGTTTAATGACAGAGCCACAAACCTTTCTGAGAAAGCTCCAGGCATGTGAGAGGATGGGAGAGAGTGCTTGGCACCTGGCTTGGTAGATCTCGAAGGAAAAGTGTTGGAGCTCATAGGAAGTAGTGCTGGCTGGGGCAGAGGCCTTTGATGCACTGTGCAGAAAAGTGGAAAAATATTAAGGAGATTGTCAGGACCCAAGTGTCTCTAAGGAACATTCCAGAACTGCTCCCAGCATCCCATTCTAAGTGGATGACTGTCCAAACAATCATTCATTAGAAACAGCTAGTATAAAGGCAGACACAATAGTCTAAACGATCAGACGTAATTAGGAAGTGGTAAGATGGATCCTATTCCTCAAGGTTTTTCTAGATGACTTATCACCTTAGAATGCATTTTTAAAGTACTGCTATTCTATATCATTCACGATAATACACATATATTGTATTTTTCCATTTTTGAAATCCTAACTTGGCAGAAAATTGTCAACTGGAAACATAATGAATCTAAGAAATTGTTCACAAGTTTTTTATCTTGTTTTATGAAAGTCAAAATTTTATGCTATCTAATTTCTCTGCAGTTACTGATTCTTTATCCACATTTGTTAGAGGGAATAAATATGAGAGATTTTTCTATCAAACCATGCGTACAATTTTTAATTTTTCTGTACAATTCAGTAATCTGCACTGCTACACATGAACTTAACAGTTCTCTTTGGTAATCCAAACAAATAATTCCATTTTATTATAGCCGTGCATTATACCAGTTGACATTAGTCTACTTAATATTAATTTAACAGTTATAATTGATTCTACAGCGTTCCTGTACTCAACAATCCCATTTGAATGTATAAACAGATAAATGAAAGAATGAGTTACAAGTTATAAAAAGCCATTTCTAAACATACCATCATCTTCATCCTGGCCAGGGGAAGAAGAAAAGAAATATTAATGTATCATCAAAATACAATTTCTAAAAGAAAACAGCATTTCTCAATCAAATAAATGTCTCTGTTTCTTTCTTTGACAGTTATGCCTCTTTATAATCAATATACTTCGGAGAATACTAGAACTTGCCAAGTGGTTTATGATTCTTAATACAAACAATCATCTAAGGACACTCCGATTTGAGACTCTCCTCATGTTCTTAGCATGAAATAGATTCAGAGGTACCCAAAAAAGCCCAAAGACATAATAATATTAACAGTATCTACGATGTGCCCAAAAAGATTCATACACAAGATTTCCTTCAGTTTCCCTAGCAACCCTCCAGGAATTTCACATCCTCATTTTACAAATGGAGACATGACCCCCAGGAAGGAGTCCCAGCGGCCTTGCAAAAAGTTGCAAAACTGGGCTCCACCCCAAATCTGTCTGACCCAAAGCTCAGCCTCCTTTTTGCCTCTGCCTTGCCAAGGCCACTCTTCTTAAAAGCAATGCGGCCTTACTTATTTACAGTGCGGCTTACAAGGTGCACCCACAGCTCTCACCATTTTTATCTTCCGGGCAACCTTGAGAAATAGACAAGGGAAGGGCTATTTTCTCTTCTCCTCAGGTAAGGATGAGGTTCAAGGAGACAAGTGATTTTGCCATTGACTAGTAGACCAAAAGGGCCAGCTTGCACCTCAGTTTCTTCTCAGCTGACACTGGGCAGAAAGGATGATCCCTCACAGGGTCATTAAATGCAAAGCATATGTAAGGCTATTGGTGACAACCATCCTGGTTTGGCTGGCACTGAGGGAGTTCCTGGGATGTGGGACTTTCAGTGCTAAAACTGGGAGCACCCTGGGCGAACAGGGACAGCTGCTCACCCTGAAGCAGCCAGCACAGCAATGTGCACATGGTAAGCAGTCAGTAAACACTATTTCCCCTCTTTTCAGATCGTGGAGGTACTGAAAGGGCAAACAGAGGCCTTGGGAACTTCAGCGTGGCCCAGACTCCTGGCCGTCCCTCGCGGTATCCTCTCTTCCCCTTCCCACTGTCACCTTGCTAATTACACCACGGGATGGGGCTGCAACTAACCCAGCCACCCCGGGTGCTCTCACAGGGACAGGAGCTAAGCAGCACAGCATGACAGGCTCAGAGAAAGACCCAGGCCCCAAAGGTGGAGACCCCAGTACTCAGGACCCTCTCCAGGCTGGACTTCAGTGAAGGCTGAGATGGATGGAGTCCCAACCTCCACGGAGCCCACTCTGGTTTCCCCCCTGCCGAGCATTCACAAAATGACATTTTGTACTTACATTCTCTCTTCTGTCTTGTCCCCATCCATGCCTGAAATGAATTAGGGCAAAGAAAATGAACTGAGCACAAACAGTTCCAAAGAGCCAGCCTCACAATATAGTTTCACTTAATCGAATAATGGGAAATCAAACCCACTGAGGCGTGGGAAGATGGGAAGCAACGCATCCCTGCAGAAAGGCAGGGGAGCGGGGTGGAGGGGAGATCTGGTTACTCAGTGTGCTGTCGTCTTTGCAGGCTGAGCTAGGCAAAGCTTTCTTCTGGGTAGCTACTGCAGCAAATAATTATATATATATAAAGGTTTAGTCAGCAAACTAACTCTTTAGTAGCTACTAAATTTCACTGAGCTGTTGTTTCTCCAAGCAAATGAAAACATTTTAGGTAATATTCTCCTTTGCTGATGTTTTAAAACAGCCTTCCCAGGGCCCACCCTTGGTGTAGAGAAAAGACAGTTGGAAATGCTGCTGCTTTGGGACTTTTCCAAAGGGGGCTCAGTGCAGTTGGCCCAGATGAACGAGCTAGCGAAATCGATTTGGTGACAGCTGCCTTAGAGCCACGGCAGGCGTCTACACTGCTGCGCCTTAGCACGGTCTCTTCCGGGAGAAGGGGAAGAGAAGGGCAATTTGTTGAGCACCTCCTGGGTGTCAGATGCTCCCCACGTCATCATCTCATTCTGCATTTATTTAAAATTTTGATATTTTGTTCATCGTGTTTTTTTGCATTCATTTTGATTGTTTAAAAATATTGCACTAACATGTTATCGAACTCCATTTCTAAGGGGCTTTTTGGCACACTCTAGCCCTGGCCTTGATTTAATCCTCACAGCAGCCAAGGAAGGGTGATAGGTACGAATCCTGATTTCACAAATGAGTTTAACAGAGCGTTGGTTATATCCTTAGTAAGTAGCAGGGTTGGCCTGGCACCAGATACATTCACACCATTTGGTACAAAGGCCCCGAATGACTTCATAGCAAAGTTAAGAAATGTTAGAGCAGAGCTCAGCATCCTGCAATTACAAAATGTGGTTGAACAGTAAGGAAGACACTTACAGTGACCTAAAAACCACCCCCAGTTATTTTCTTTCTGCTACCTACACTGAAAAATAAAATGATAAGTGCAGTTCCTATGCACCGTGAAGGCTTTGCTGTAACAAGGTAGGAAAACTCAGTTAAAAATTCGACTGCTTGTAGGCAAGGTCTCCACAAACAGCAGCCTTCTCACACTCCTGATTAGACATCTCCCTACTCAGTTCTCAGCTATATTCCATTTTCTTCAGAGACCCTGGCACTTTACATTCAACCTGAGAAGCCTAAACATTCCTCAAGCCACCACAGGAAAAGGACCCCACCCCACCTGGGAGCGCCCGCGAATCTCGGCTCCCGCTGGGGAGCTGACACTGGGCAGGCTGTCTGTGTCAGCCGCCCTGCTGGAATGACAAGCTCTAGCAACACAAGACAGTTACTTTGGCACAGGCGGCTTCTTCCCTGGCAGGGGGCTACTTCTTTCGTGTCTTTCCGTGGTTGGTGGTAAAGGAGGCTTTTGTATCTTGGATAAAGGCTCTCCGAGAGGCCTGCGGAGTTCAGAGAAAGGAAGTGTGAGAAGCAAACTTTGCCAAGGCAGAGGTCTGTGGAATATCCCGTGTACCCTCATGTAGCAGCAACAGGGCGTCTTACCTTCCCGCTGGGACGGAGGGCTGCAAGACAGTGGGGAAGACGTGTGAGTGTCCAAGCACTTTTCAATGAATAGGGACAAAATGCAAAACAAACAAAAACAAAAGAGGAGAGAAACAACTTACCTTGTCAGAAAACGCTGGTTTCTTTCCTGTAAATGACAGCAGAGAGGCCTTGAATACAGGACTTTATAAGCATGAGGTTTAAAAACATAGTTTGAGGAAACTATGAGTCTGAGCTCTCACGGGGGCTGCTGTTCCAGACTTCAGATCTGGAAATGTCCCTTACAGAGCACCCAATTTAATAGGCTCAGAGAAATCAAGTGTCTTGCCCACGGTCACACAGCTTTGTGAACATACAAACAGTACTGTGGACTCTGTGCTTTTTTTTTTTTCCAACATTTTACTTTAGATAACTGATGAGCAAAAGGACTAACGTCTTCCTGGGATTTTATGCCTTTTTCATTGGCCAAAATATTTTTTGTACAGCCTAAGATTTATTTTCAAATCGAAAATAAACCCATTTCCCATGAAGGGGTTAATTTTTCTCCAGTCCTGTGGAGCACTTGATATTAAAGCACTCCACTTAGTTTCTGAAAGACACTTTTAGCTTGGGGAACAGGGTTTCAGGAGATCTCCTTGAGTGCTGCAAATCATTTTTTGGGAGGGGGAGGGGTTGGTTTTTATTTGTTTGTTTTACTTCTCTTTTAGAACAGATGATATATGATATTCCGGCTCCCTGAGGAAAGGCCAGATGTACCAGAAAATTCTGCATTGCAAAATTATTCGTGAAGCAATTTAATTTGTATTCTATCTAAAGTCCCCTAGCATAGGTAAGCCCTTTGTCTTCAAAGTGATAAAAATATTACTAACAGGATTCAACCAGGTCTAGAAGCAAATCCTATATGACCTTGAACAAGTTATTAAGGTTTTTGCACCTCAATTTCATCTCTACAATGATGTTACAGGCTAAAACCCTACAGGTTTGTTGTAAGAATCAGTCGACAATTTATATGCAGGGTCAGGCTCATGATGGTGAAATCTGATGATAAGAATTAGATCATTCTTGTCATACTCGACGAAAACAGGTCAAGAAGCCAGGAGAGGAAAGCACCCGGGACACTAATATTGCTCCAAAAATGTAATTCTCTGCAAGTCTGGCTGCTGAAATGGCCTGCTGCAACTCTAAGGCTCATTTTACCCACCTCCGTCACTCCCCAGCTAAACTTGCCAGCTCCCGGGGAGCTTGCTAGTGACAATGAGCTTTCTCAGTCATAGGTAACACTCCTCTTTTTTATATAGCCTCCAACCTTCTCTTTGTTCTTCAGAAATACCGAAGACCACAAGGTCTGTGCGTATGCCCCGAATTGCAATTCTTTCCTCCCAAATAAAACGTCACATTTAGAGATGCATCTCTGCATTTTTATTTGGACTTTGACATGATCCATGTGGGCCGACAATTGCTAGTTCCCTTCCTTTCTCTCCCTCCCTCCTACAGCCAGGCACAGTGAACACCCTAAGGTGAAGGCGAGACAATCTGCCTGGAGTTGCATTTTCGCAACAAGAATTATTCTTTAAGGACCAAATACATGCCAGGCCCATGATATGTCCTAAGAATACTGCCCCAGTGTGAAGGACTCACTGGCCAGTGTGAGAGAGTTTTGATGGTATAAACATGTTTATTATTTATAAAACTTTACTTTAGGGTAGAACCCTTACTTTAGAGGGACACCCAGAAAACTTAGATTTATATCCTCCGGCCTGAATGTACTTTTTAAAAAAATCTGCTCATTTTTGTATATGTTCTCTGGGCATGGTAGGAGTCTCATGTTGAGTCTAAGTGCTGTAAGAAGATATGAATTCTTCTAAAACTTCTCAGAAAAGGGAGTAATTCAAGAGTAGAACAGGAATAGTCAGAAAAGGGTGTCTTTAAACATTTTTTTAAAAAAATAGTAAAAAGTAATCTTTTAAAAGACAGGTGATTGTGAAGGATTCGACATCAGGGTTCTACTTTTTTGATGCGATGCCTTGGCTCACGGCAGTGAGCGGGATTGGAATCTGAAGTCGAATCTGTCTTCATTTTCACGTGATTACACAGGTCTGCCGCAGACTATTGCAAACCAAAACAGCCAACACAGCTTTGCATGACTCAGCGCAGTTGTGACGCAGTTTGGGGAAACAGCAGCAAGCAGCAGCCGCAAATCCAAGAACCGAAAGTCATTTTGCTGACAGACAAGGGAGTGAGGCCACAAAAGGCTAAATGCCTTGCTCAGAGCACAGCCAAGGAAGGGCTGGGGTATGGCTGGGACTCTGGGCTCCTCCTCTACTCAGTTTCAGAGTTCCTTCCCCAGACTCTCCTCATCCACAGCAAGTTAAAACCCGGGGCCCTCGACTGCAGCATTATGTGGTAGAAAACAACAGCCACTTAGAAGTCAGAAAGGCATAAGTTCAAATCCTGCACCCACTTATGCAAATTTAGACAAATTATTCAACTTCTTTGAGCCTCAGTTTCATCAACTGGGAAGTAGGGATAATAATGCACCTGCTTTGTTGGGTTGGCATGAGGATTAGAGATAATGTAGGTATATTTGCAGTAGGCAAGGCACTTGCCTCATAGTAGTTGCTCAATAAATGGTAACTAAGTTTTAGAATTGAATTGAAAATAGCTCCATGTGGAAGTAGCTGCAATCCAAGAATTTTGTAAATCGTGGGGTAAAAGGATTGCAGTATACCCGATATTTGGTCAATTGTATGCATACAACAAAAAACAACCCTGACATTTGAACAGCTACTTAGTGTTTTATAAAGCATCTCCTCCTTACAGAACACCTTCCTTACAAGTTAGGAGACTGAGCCCTGAAAAAGTAACCTCCCTGTGTTCAACAAGCAGCAGACGCCAGCTCCCCGAGACCTCTCATCTCTTAGCTCAGGTCCTCCCTCTGCACCACAAAGGCCCCTGTGAAGTCTCGGCAGGCGGACAACGAGATGTGCCTACACAGATCACACATGTCACATGGAGAAGCAGGCCCAGCCCAGGAGCCCTACAATCAGGCTGATCTGGGTTTGGGTGTCCACTCCCATCACTTGGTAGGTGAGTGATTTCTCTTTGTGCCTCTGTCTCCTCATCTGTAAAATGCGGGTGATTCCGATAGCCTCTACTTCACAGTATTGTGGCCACCGGTAAATGAGATGGTGCATGTGAAAAGCATGCAGTAAGCACTCTAGAAATGCTGACCACGATCACTATCAAACGTGAGTCGTACCCACCTAGTGTGAAGGGCTCTCTGTCAAGCGGAGCTAATGAGCGATCCAGGGGAGGTTTTGTGCTTCTGTCTATCGAAGGAGGTGGCACTGGAAAGGGAAAAGACTGACATCAATTAAAAGGCGGTGGCAGTTGCTGCACGTGGGCTGGGGTCGGGGCGGGGTGGGCTGGTGGGCAAGAGAGAGCCGCCCTGGTACTCACACTTGGCCGTTTTGTGGTTTCTGCTTCTGCTAGGCTCCTCGTGGTTGGGCTGGGGTGGGGGTAGTGGCTACATAAAAGAAGATGCAAACGTTAGGAAGCGTGTCCCATGCATCAGCAAGACCTGGGGGTTCTGCTTCCCAAAAAACGTCTGGACCTTCTCACGTTTCTCCATCTTCATCTCCATCTCCTCTGCCCACTCATAACCACCTCCATTTCTGAACTACTGAGGTCGCCTCCCATCTGAGCTCCCATTCTGCTCTCTCTTATGAAAGCTATTTTCTGCATGCAGCGGAGTAAGCCCGTCATGTCCCCGATGAGCCCTCCAGTGGCCCGTCGCATCAGAAACAAAACAAAAACTCGCATGGTTTGCAGGGCCCTGCCTGAGCTGGCGCCTGTCCACACTCCCAACCCTTCATATATCCCCTCCCGGTGCCCACCATGGGGTCTCCTGTAGTTCCTGGAAAATCTCAAGCTCAGAATGTTCTTTTCCCAGCTCTTCTCACAACTGGCTCATTCTGTCCCAGTCCCTTGTTGCCTTGCCACCCACCATCCTATTACCTGGTCTTTCTGCCTCTCTGACCACACACAGCTCCTCAAATCATCTCATCCACACAGCCGTTTACCCGCTGGTGACGTGTCTTCCCTAACCACAGTGGAAACTTTATGAAAGCAGGGACTTTATTTGTCTTGCTCACACTCTATCCCGGCACCCAGAACACTGCTTGGTGCCAGGATAGAGTGGAGGGGATGATTGAATTCCACATCCCAGTAGCGGAGGTGAAGGTCTTCAGATTCCAAAAGCAAAATACATTTATAGATAAACTTGGGAAGAGAACACATTGCCAGCTATCGACTCCTTAATCTGAGCTCCTCAGGGTTACTCTGGGGATCTACTAGATCCACAGCAGCCGGCCTGTGTGCTTGAAGAAAGAGGAAAGGGGGTTTGCTGCCTTTCCCCACTCCCTAGGCTCCTTGTCTTGCAAACTGTGGTCTGCAGGCATTTGTCCCCGGAAGTTCAGGTGTTGGCCAGCAGGTGGCGCAAGTCCCTCTGCAGGAAAGGAAGGCGGGGCGCCCACGCAGTCCACCGTAGGTGCCTGGACTTCATCTATTTTACAGTTTTCACTTTTTTCCAAGTAATGGCACAATGAACATTAGAAGGGGAGTTTTTATTATACCAGGAGTTTAGATGTTTATGGTACAAAGAAAATACCAATAAGCATAATGATAGAAATAGAAATCACCAGTATTTCTTCCAGAAAAAGAAACACTGACTACTTGGGTATGCATTTTCTCAGCCTAGATATAATCGTTTCTTACAAAATTAGAATTAGATAAAGGCGTTTGCGGTTTTCTTTTCTCTCTGACGGAGGAAGTAACTGCAGTGGACACAAAGTATCAGAAAAGAACAGGAGGAGGCTGCCTACCGAGTGGGTCCTGCTGGCCGTCGGGGGAGGCAGGGCGGCCATCGGTCTCTGCGGGGGGACGGGGGGCTGCTGCGGGGCCTTCCCGGATGGGGGCCGGTCTGTGGAAACGCGAGAATATTCCAGTGAGAGAGTGTCGGCCACGCTCAGGGGCCAGCGCCAGCGCGACCCCAGCCAAGGGAAACCCAGCCTGGATTTCACGGGGGCTGGGGAGTCCGTGTCCCCTCCCGGCCCCTCTTTCTATCCCAGTTTGTGTCACTCTCCTCATACACAGGAGCAGCTCTCATCTCACCTCACAGGATTAGGACTTTATCACAGATTTCGCCAGTCAAAAAGGCCCCTTTGTCATTAGCTCAGCCAGTACCAGGAGGGAGCGTTTTCAGACAAAATTGTAAAGAAGTAAACGTACACATGCCTGCCTACGCACAGACACACAAAGACACACGTGTGCATACAGGCGTGCACGCAGACACTTGTGCATGTGTGTGCACACGCTGCACTCGCAGAGACACGTACATGCACAGTCACACGGGCACACACACTGCCGTGCAGGGTTAAGTTGTCCCCGCTCACGAGGATCCTATTCTGGGTCCCTTCCTTCCCCTCGCAAATGCTCGGACACTTCCTCCTCTCGCTCATCTCTTCCCATAAAGGGAGAAGCTGGTCACCAACTCCTGTTGCTAAATCATAGGCTCTTAACGGGCACCTGGACATGCCTTGGACTGAAACTCACATTACTCCGATTGCCACAGAAGTGTCCCTAAGGACAGGTTGACAGGCTGGCAATGTCCTACCCCTTTGACAGAGAAAGTCCAGGACAAGACTGTTAAGCAAGAGTGGGAGCGAGTGAGGGCCTCCTTATGTTTTGTGCCCTAGGTGCTCTCTTGCTCACCCTGGTCCCAGCCTCGGAGAGGCGTGGCTTTTCCCCAGAGAAGGGCCAGCCAGGCTAATCCCGCCCCGCTCCCCACCACTGGCCATCTTTCAGCTCCTCTAACATGCCGTGCTCCTTCGAGCCTCAGGGCCTTTGCACAGCCATTTCTACCGCTTCAAATGCTCCTCCCTTGCCACATCCATCTCCACTCAGCTACCTTCTACTCATCCTTTAATAATACCAGCTTACTATCACAGCTCCTTACGGCAAGCAGGCCCAGCGCGGGCACGCACTCCAGCCTCAAGCTGCGCTGTCTTCCAGACTCCATATCATCATTGAGTTACATAATTTTGGGACTCGTTTGTTTCATGCTGCCTCACCCACTAGACTAGAATCCTTAGAGCGAGGACTGTCCTGTTCACTCCGTGTCTTTGCACCTGACACATACGAGGTGCTTAGCAGCTTCCTTCCCCCTTTCTTCTCTGACCTCCGCTTCCCTGCACACGACACAGACCTGATCACCATTGTCCTTATCACACGGTGCTTAATGGCACACGACGAGATGCCGAGGCAGCGTTAGGAGAGGGCTTGGAAGTGACAAAGGGCAGCACGGCACAAGGATTAAATGGAATCAGTTTTTTCGGTATTGATCATCAACTTCCAGCTCACACCTGCAGCTGCGCGACGCAAGTGTGTACGTGTTCATTTCCGTCACCACCACCACGTGAATGTGGCCCCGAGACACGGACCGTGTCTTCTTTCCTGGTGCTTTCCCGGCACTCAGAGTGGGGCCTGGCTCCTAGCGGGACGGTGACGGTAACTGTTGAAGGAGTGAGTGAACGAGGGAGAAGTGGGCTAACGGGACACACAGAAACAGAAATCCCAAACACCGTCTAATTATTTTAAAGTTGTAGTCAACCCCCACTCGACGTCCTGCTGTTGACTCTGACAGTCTCTAGGTGGTAGTGCCACGTGACTGTGATTTGGCCAAAGGCGGGAGGAATGGGAAAGTACTCTCGAGTACCTGAGTAAACCACAGGATGAGTTGTAACTGCCACGTCCCCTCAAGTGGCAGCTCAGTGCTACGAGCCACCACAGGCAATGATTTGTTTGCAGTGCTAGGAATGCTCAAGCGAGCCTGTGTGGTCTTGACGATTATTACTCTATTTCACAGATGAGGGCGTTGAGGCCCAGAGAGGTGGAGTCACTTGGCTAAAGCTACACAGCTGTTAAGGAGCTGAGCTGCCGTCAGCACCCAGAGCTTTCTGCTACGTGGGCAAGCCGGGGCATCGGCCTCCCGTGCAGCAGCGGGGAGCTGAGTGCGGAGCACCGGGAGGCAGCCCTTACCGATGTACATGGAGTTGGTGTTGGGGAAAGGCTTGGCCGGCAGGATGGAGCTCTGTAGAGCTTCCTCATCGTTGGAGGGCGGTGGCTCATAGTCGGCGTCGTCTTCCACGGGTGCCTCTTCCTCCTCATTGGGGGACTCGTAGTCACCGTCATCCTCCCCATCCTGGTCGTCATTGGGACTTTCATAGTCATCTTCTTCCTGCCAACACAGGGACGGGGACAGTGCAGTTTGTGGAGGCTCCAGGGCACCCCACGAGCCTGTGTCTGCTCTCCCTACGCCAAGCCTCACAATGGCACGCTCGGGGCAGGCAGCCTGAGGCGGTCACTCCCATTTTACAGACGGGCACACACTATCACAGAGTCAGGAAGTCGTGGACTTGGGACCTCAGTCAAGGTCTCTGACCACCAGGCAAGTGAGTGCCTTTTCCTCGGCACCTTTTTTGCACAACAGAAAGAGAGAAGAAATGGGGAGGGTGTTGGAATGGGGAACAGGCTGTATCTTGAGTCAGCACTTTTACTCCAGGCATCACCGAGAGAAAGACTAAACACCTGGAGCGTTCGTGATGATAGAATTAATTGTCATTTCTGTTCTTAGTGTGCCTGTGCTTAGAAAATTTCTTCTCATTATAACCTAGCGCAGCACTGAAGGCCCAGCTAATGGGGGAAGCCAGATAAACAAAGCCTGTTAATTGGAAGGAGATTAGGTCGTGTCTGGGAGGGGACAGTCAAGGGCTGTGCTACCCTTTTTGCTGAGAGCTGAGTGTACAGGAATGACATCTTAATACTCATGAAATCTGACACTGGGTTTGAAGCTACTCTCTTGGAAACAAAGGCTCTCTAAATTTGAGATTTTTATCATATTTTATTTTTGCTTCTTCCTGGGACTCAGGGAAAGTAAGCCGTAGGTGCTGGGTGCCTGCCTTTGAAGCTGTCCATGAAAGTGAACAGTCACGGTGCTCACTTCCCACTATCAGCCACCGAGCGAGGGACGCTCTTCACTGTCTTGCCAGTGGGCACATAAACAAACCCAGTCCAGTCCAGTGGCTACAAGAACAAACCCAGTCCAGTCCAGTGGGTACATGAACAAACTCAGTCCAGTCCAGTGGCTACAAGAACAAACCCAGTCCAGTCCAGTGAGTCCGTGAACAAAACCAGAGCTCTGTGGTCAAGGGCGATATAGAAAGAAGCAATGAGAGGTGGCAACTTTGCCAGGCAAGGGAGGTACCAATATTCTCGAAATCCTGACAGCTTTGACGAATGGCTTAAGGAAGACTATATTTAAGTTGTTCAGTTGAAAGATTCCTGTATTTATTTTTGAGTTCAGGAATGTTAACAAACAAACAACTACAAGCAGGAAGGCAAAGGGAGGGTTGAGTGCCTTCGCAATTCCAAAAAAGACTTTGTCCTGCCCTGTCCATGTTCTTATAACTTAGGAGCAGGTGGACCGAGCCCCTGAGGAACGGCACTTCAGAACAGTGGCCTGTGCGGGGAGATCCACATGCAGGTGGCCTCTCTCCAGCCCCTGTTGGCTCCTGTCCTGCCCAGACCCCTTGTTCCTGACTTTACACCAGCCCTGTACCCCGTAAGCCTTTCTCAAACAACAGACTTCCTCTCTGCTTCTATGACAATTATTTTCTCCCTATCATTTGGTTCCTAAATTTGTATGCATGGTTTGGTTGCTAATCATATTCTGCCATATGTGTGTTAAAGTAAATTAAAATGGAGACCAGGCCTGAAGAACCCCTGAGCAGACAAAACTGTTCAGGCTTATAAATGACCTAAACCTTGCTTGATTTGCAAACATAAGCAACACTTAACTTGAGCTCTTTCTTGTAAAAGAAAAACAGCTTACAAGCTCAAGCAATCAGAAGTAGCCAACAAATTTATAATTTTATACCTAGGAACTTTCCAGCAAGATAGACCAAATAAGACAACTTTATAACTGTAACCAATCAAGTATTTTCTTTGTATTACTTCTGCATTCACCGGGGTACCACTCCTGGTTTGATGCTGCCTGACTCATGAATCACTGTTTGTGCAAATAAACCCTTACAATTGTCCTGTGCCTCAGTGTACCTTTTAAATGTGTGTTACCCATAGTGTAAAATGCTTACGTGACTGGGTTCCTGATGTCCGCCCACCTCCCCGTTTCCCCCTGTGAAGAGTTGGGCACATCATGGAACCACTGAGTTTTCCAGCCACCGGTGAATGGAAAGCAAACCCTCGGTGAGCAGAGGGATGGGACAGTGTCCTCGGGCTGAGCACGAGAGGGCTGCGTGGCCAGGATGCAGCTCTGAGAGAAAACAGAACCATTTTGGGGGAAAGTCTGTTCTATTTTCCCTGTATACAAAATACATCTGTCATATTTCTTTGTTTTCATGTAGAAAGCACAAATTTGGCTAAACATCTTTTTGTTTTTTAAATTAAATACTTTCTTTTACTAGAATCCAAGTAGAACAAGGGACATTTTGTTCCTGCTTTCTAAAGGCACCAGAGGCAGCCACTTACCAGAAAGACCACTGAACTGAGGGTCGGGCGACCTGGTGGCAGGTGTGCCTGTAACTCGCTGTGTGGCTCTGTGTAAGTCACATTCTCCCCTGGGCTCAGTGGCTTCATCTCTGAACTGAACAGATTGGGCTACGATCCCTACTAGAGCCCTTAGTCCGAGACTAGCTACAGGAGTGGTGATCGTCCGTGTAGTGTTCTGGGGAGGGGATGTCCAGAATCCATCTGACTCTCAAAGGCGTCACTGGGACCCTTCAAATGTAAAAACCAACTGGATTGGACCCTCCCTGAGGTCTTTTCAAATCCTTTTCCTGCTGCACTACCAGTGGGGACTAAAGTCCACAAGGAAAGCTCCTTTAGAGTGGATTTCTAGGAGGGTTCATTTTTGGAGCTAGGTGGGGGATGGGGAAAGGCCCTGCATGGGGTGGGTAATGGCGGGTAACCGCATGGTCAGCCACCTACAGCCCAAGGGCCAAGCCCTGCCCCACCCTCTGTTTTTGTACATAGAGGTTCATGGGCACGTAGCCACACGCATCTGTTAGCTCATCCACCCGACTGCTTTTGTGCTCCGGTGGCAGAGTTTGGTTGAGACAGAGGCTGCCTGGCACCCAAAGCCGAAAATACTTCCTGTCTGGCCCTTCGCAGAACACCCTTTCTGAGCCCTGGAGAGGTGTGCTGGCATCTTGGTAGAGGCCTTGCTCCGTGTGGCTTTGTGCTGGGACCTGATGACAAAGCCACCCTGGATGCTGCTGTCATGGAAGAACAGCCCACCCCATACTCACAAAGGAAGACCAGCCCCCGTTGTCCTCTTCATGGCTTTCTGTGGAAGGAAATGACACCACCGTCAGCACCAAGGGAAGCTGCCACTCGAAGGGAAGTCAGAGCAGCTCTTGCATCTGCGCCCTCCCCACCTGTGCCCCGGCCCAGGCCTTCCTCCTCCTTCCACACAGCTGGGGCTTAGCCACGTATTGCCTGCTCCGGGGGGTCTACCTGAGGGGCTCATTCTCCCGAGAACCAGAGGGCGGCAGTGGTTCTGTACCTTTCCCGTGGCGAACATCACCTAGGAGTGCTTTAAAATACGCAGACACTTGAGGCCCCATCCCTAGAGCTTCTGATTCGGCAGGACTGGGCGAGGCCCAGCAATCTGCACGTTAACACTATGTGCAACTGAACCGCTGAAAAACTGCTTTAAAGGCTCAGAAGCAGCCCCACGCACAGATGCAGACGCAGGGAGAAGGCACAGTTGATGGACCAGGAAGCAGGCCCCACCAGACAGAGAATCTGCTGGTGCCTTCCCCGTGGACTTCCCGGCCCCCAGAACTGTGAGAAATAAACTTCTGCTGTTTGCTAGCCAAAATAATAATAATAATAATAATAAAACAAAAAAGCCTCGGAAGCAGGGGAGCGGGTCTGCATCAGGCACTCAGTCGAAGGCTGGGTCCTTCTGCCCCACGCAGCTCCCAGACCCCCTCAGTGTGTCTCTGCAGACGTCCCAGCAGAGCAGGGGCTCTAAGTCGGGTGCCCTGCAGAGTGACTTCTCTCCTCCCCTCAATCGGGACCCAAGCCCTTTCCTGGGTAAGAACTGCTGGCACAAATGAGTAAGGCCGCCTGCATGACACCCAAGGAGCCCCAGGCACCAGAAAGGCAGAAGAACCGAAGGCCGACCACCTCCTGAAGCAATCACCTCTCAGCCCAGCCTTACCTGTCTCCTCAGGAAACCGCTGGACTTGGGGCCTGCAAAAGCAAACAGCACTGCGTTAATGGTCCTATCAAGTAAGGGGGTCTCCCTCTTTCCTCAGTCCAGTCCCGGGAGAGGAGCCCCCAGTGCAGGGTGTGTCTCACTGCCCAGGAAGGACTTGTCCTTGTTGCTTGGCAACTGGGGCTAGCATGCTCCAAAGAAGATTCTGGAAACCACAAAAGCTACATTGGTGGCACAACAACTGGGAGCATGACACTCTGGAGGAAGTTCCCCTGATGTATGGACCCCGGGGCAGGATGCAGGGCAGGGAGAGGGAACCCCCGCCCTCCTTGGGCACCATGTCCAAGACCCCTGGGACTCAGGGAACCACTGTAGGCTCAACATGAGTTTAAAAATTCTTGGGTTTCCTCCTAGAGGGCCCAGGGCCAGCCCACTCACTTGCGTGTGAAGATGCTCCTCCTTTCTTCGTTCTTGTTGATTTCTTGACTTAACTTACTGAGAATCCTGTAAGATAACGAGACAGATACAGAGAGATGACCACCTCCTTCCGGCCTCAGCCTTCCCACTGAGCCCTGAAGTTCCCTGATCTATAGGACCTTGGGGCACCTGGGCCAACCTTGGCCAGCCTCTTTTTGGTCACCTCCGTTGAGGCCCTCTGCTCCTCACTTGCTCCCAGAATTTGTCACCCCATCCCCCAACCAGACCTTGTTCCTGCCCACAAAACCCTTTCTCCCCCTGCTGATCTCTCCAGCTGAGCCTTCTGCATCTAGCTCAGAGCCTCTCCTTAAAGACCTGTCAGCTCACACGTGGCTTCCCCTCTGCTGAAATGCAGGAGCCACAGGATCTGGAGACTATAACTGTGTATTTTACTGTATTATTATTCTTGGGGCTGAGGTCCCCTGACTCTTGCATGAGCATCCTTGTGGTGACATCTTGCTCCCAAGAATCTTCAAACCACCTCCCAGACCTAGAGGAATCAGCTACTCGTTGCATATTTCTTATCACAACCTCTAGTAGGCTGTTCTTTGACTGTTTTCTCCTTCCGGTATCCCCTCCCTGACTCTTACTCAGTGATATGGATTCTTTTAAAAACTTGGAGAAGAATCCCCTATAAAGGCACAGCCTGCAGAGTGAGAGACCCCCTGAGTCACCCATCCCCCTGGGGCCACCTTGGCCAGGACACTTGAAGATACCCTTGGTCCTCGGGTACCTCCCTGCCCGAAATCGCAAATCCTCGACCCCCAGGACAGGGAGGGCTTGTCCTGAGGACCACATCTCCAGCATGCACTAGCAACAAGCGTCCATTCCACTCTCAGACCTCCGGGACACGACACTCCAGCCCCTCTCAGCACCCACTGATGAGACTAACAGACCCACATTAGTAACCAGCTGGGCTCCATGTTTCCTGCGGATTTGGGGCACCTGGAAAGCACCTCAGAGATGATCTAGTCCAACTTCATTGTAGAGAGGAGGCGACACAGGCCCAGACAAGGAAGAGTATTCACCCACAGCCATAGCGGGTCAGTGATGAAGACCGCCCCTCTCCCCACCACACACACCAGCCCCACAAGCCAGGTGCCACCATTTCCAAGCCAGCGCCCCTCAGTGCACCACCTCCCCGTGTTCGTTCCCTGTACGCTGCAGGCTCCCTGGGAGCGGGCACTGTTGGGTCCCCACCTAGCCCATCTATGAGAATGACCCGTGGTCTTCGTTTGCTTAATGGTCTTCTTAATGATCATCTCAAGGTAACAAGTTTGAGCTAAAACAAACTCACTAAGTTAGCAAAGAAAGTCCTCGGCATCTGCCACATCCAGCTTCCGTCATCATTCCGCAGTGTCCCCAACTCTCCCGCTTCTCCCAGGGCTCCAAACCCTGCTACCTCATTAGAATGACAGGATGACTGAATTTCCACAACTACGCTGGGGACTTACGGGGACAGAGAAGGAGAAAGGGCAATGTTTAATCCCTCGTAATAATGTCATTGTTGAAATTTCACACTGCAGTGACTACCCAGAGGCGGAGATATTTACAGCAGGGGTGGGACCCCCTGGTCTCTGGTCCCCTGGTCACCTCCTGATCATGCCATCAGAATGCTCGAGACGTGGTTCTTTTCGGGTCCTTTGAGTGGTTGTTTGAGAAGATGACGGCATGCCGGATGGAAGGTCTCCTACAGAGCGGGCAGGGGAGCCCTTTGGTGTCCTGCATCCTGGCCACATCGGGTGTCAACAATGTGCATTAAGGGCCTTCTAAGTGCCAGGGACTCCTCCGCTGGGCACTCAAGGTACGTCAGTGAAGAAAATGGACCCGAGATCTCTGCTCTCCAGGAGATTGCGAGCTAGTGGAGAGAGATCTTTAAGGAGGTGAAATTTGGTGGAGAGAGATCTTTAAGGAGGTGAAATCTGAAGTTAAGTCTACACCGTGTACATACATGCGCACTGGTGATGAGGGCTGGGGAAGGCAATGGCTGCACAGGGTGGGGTTCAGTTGCCATTTAAAATGGTCAGACCTCGATGAGAATGTGACATTTCAGTAATGACTTGAGGGAGGTGGCGCTGAACCGCACCTCGGCCCCCCGTCCCACACATCTTGGCTGGGCCCTGCTGAGTTCTCAACGCTGCTTTGGATCTTGAAAGGACCCCCTGGTCTCTGCGGTGTCACCTCCTACCAATATCTCTCACAGCCAGGCTGGTAGCTGCTGGGGCTCTAGCGGGGTAAGGAAGGAAATGCCAAACCGCAGCCTCAGCAGAGGAACAGCAAAGAGCTGAGAGCGGGCAGCACGGGACCTGCGCTTGGCTTGCGACCAAGCTCCCAGAGTCCTCCTCCTTCAGAGGCTTCAGAGAACACCTTCCGAGCCTGCAAGACCACTGCCAGGGGCTGGTAGGCAGGCGGGCAGTGCTGGTGGGCAAGGCAGGAAGATGGTTGCTACACCTATGGCCATGTGCAAACTTTCAAAGTTGCACCCTACCCCCAGAGGACCGAGTGACAGTGAGTGACCGGAGGTGACTCATTCTGCCTCTACCACATAAACTCCAGGCTTCACTCAGGACCAGGGAAGGAGGTGGAGAGGACCAGGCAGCTGTAGACAGTAGTTCTCTCTGATACCCCTTGTTTGAGGCATGAGCTGGCCCTGGAATGGGCCGGACCTGCAACAGGAGGAAGTCAGGCCATTGCAGAAAGGTGGCATTCTATGGTGACCTGGGTTCCAGCCCAACTGCATCCCTAATTTGCTGCATGATGGGGGCCAGTCTTCATCCTCTCAGTCTAAAGACCCACCTGGTGACAAGTTGTGGAACGCGTAGGCACAGAGAGTCTGACTGCAATGTCCTGCTCCAAGGGTGGTGCCTACTGTGTGACCTCTCCAGGCCCCAGGTACTTCATCAGCACAATAAGGGGCTTGGCTGTTAGACTGCCTAGGGAGTCCCTGATAGGCCTGATCGTCAGGACTGCCTGGGTGCACCTGTCAGGACTGCCTGGGTGCATGCGTGACCAAACCCAGCCTGGACTTAACTGATCAGACTCTCCACGGGGAGGCCCGGGCAGCAGTAACGCCAACCGGCCCCCAGGCAAGTTGTATGATCACAAAAGTTTTATGATAAATAAATTCGGCTATTCTTGACACTGGTGAAATTGTGTTTTAAAAAAAGAGGAGGAGGAAGAGGGGCAGAAGGAGAAGGAACTTTGTAATGACGAAAGAGTGAGGCAGGGAGTGGGGAGAGTAGGGGCTCTCGGTCGGTCTCTGACGGAGCCCCCAGTTCTCCCTGTGCTCCAACAACTGCACTAGTGGGTCTTGAAGTCAACAGTGCTGATCACACAAGAAAGAAGAAAGAAAGAAACTAGGAAAGAAAGGCGGCTGGCAGGCAAGCAGGCAAGCAGAAAGGCAGGAAGGCAGGAAGGAAGGGAGAAAGGGAGGCAGGGAGGGATAGAAGGGGTAGGGAATAGAAATATCAGAGCACACAGCACCCCGTTAGAGTAGGTACTGTCTCATGAAAGTTCTATCTTTGTTTCCTACGTTGTCGCTGTGCAATCGTATACTGGCTTATGGTGGAAAATGCATTTCTTACACAGCTTGCATGGCGAGAGCTTCGGACCAACTACCCTCCTCTCCCTTGTCCAGGGCCTTCCCCAGTGGGAGGCTCGCTCCCTTGACTCAGACTCCAGACTGCCCGCTGCCCCTCCCCGCACAGCAAGGGGCCCAGGCCCTGGGGCGGGGGCGCATCTGCCTCTCCCCCAGCGCTGTCTCCAGCTCTCCTGCGGCTGCCTGTCCGGGCTCTGACGTCACCTTTGTCCACCCCTCCTCCCCGCACACATCCCCAGTTTCACCTGGCCCTGGCTCTGCGCGCCATCCTCCTTTAAAGGAAAAAAGTGTTCTGTCTTTAAAGACCAATCTCCTTGAGCCAGACCTTCCAAATTCCGTCTTCCTCACCCGAGAAGCCAGGGGGCAGCCCGGATGTCTTAAGACTCCTCCGCAGAGGACCACATGGGGCTGGGAAGTAATCATTTGAGGGCACGGCGTGGTGTCCCCACTCTTCACCCCCTTCCCCGCCCTACAATCTTGCACGTCACGTTTTCCTTGAGCCTCACAATCACTCGCGTGGTAGACAAGTATAATTATTCCCATTTTTACCAATGAGGAAGGTGAGGACCTGAAGGAGGGCAGAGGTCAAAGGCCACATGCCCAGTGTTACTGGGGAGCTGAGCCTTCAGGCCAAGTTTTCTGGGCTTGCACTGGAGAAGAAACGGCAGATGAGAGGTGGCACCTCGCATGTGGGTGGATTTCCGAGGATGGAGGAGGGCTGGAGACCCGGCCAGGGGTGAGCCCATAAATGGGAGAGGGAAGGAGCGTGTTAGAGACAAGTCTTGTCACTGCTTCAATTTTGCTGGTTGCTGGTCACATCTTCCAACAGGTACAAAAATACTCTTTTGACCTCTGGGTCGCTCCCTCCACACCTTCCCCGTCTTCTCTGTCTCATTTAGAGAAGCAGGTACTCAGGAGATGACACAGATGCCATCCCTGCCATTAAGGGCCTCACAGCCTTACAGGAAGACAGAGAAATGACAAATAAGTCACATTTCTTCTCTGTTTGGATCTGAGGTTCTCCCAGCCTGATTCCACTATCCGCGACAGGTCAAGTAAGAAGGAACACAAAGAGAGTCACCCAACACCACCCAACGCGTCACTCTCCTTTCCTTGTTTTCTTACATTACACCGTGGATTTCAGTGTAAAACTTGTAACATTTTCTTCTTTAATAAACCCCAAATAGGCCCCAGCAGATTTTAATATGTATTCTGTTGATTTGACCGGACCATTGTCAGCTATATGGCGAGGTTTATCCAAGGCCCTGTAAAGGGAACCTTCATTGTTTTCTTTAAAAATCCTCCCCATTACAATATTGGGGTGTCTTGGGGTCAACTATGTCCTGAGAGAGGGACTATATTTGCAGGCAGAGACAGCCTTCCTCACCAGAATCTGGCTTCTTCCAAAATCTATTTAATAATGATATTTTAAGCTTTGGGGAAGGAAACAGATATATTCAAAGGAGTGTAATCTTGTTTGGGTCTGCTGCACATAAACACAATTTCTTTTCCACACCCCTTTAGAGTAATGCGAAAAAAAAATCAACTTATGTCCAAGGAAAGGGAATGAGTAAGTATTGAACATTTATATGAGTCAAGGCAGTGTGAGGCAATTCATGTGGGCTGCCTCCTTTAATATTCTCCTCTCCCTGAAAGCTAGTTCCCTTCACTTCTACAGATGAGGAAACTGAGGCTCAGACTAGTGAAGCCACTTCCCCAAGGTCCCACTGGAAGGAAGGGGGCAGAGGCAGCCTCGGAACCTGGATCGCCCCATCCAAAGCCCCATGCTCTTTCTATTCTTTAATTTTCCCTTTCTAAAAAGATAGAATAATTAGTAAAATACTCTAATTTGTGCTAATCGAGATTTTATGCAAAGTAAGAATAGCTAACTCTTAGTGCATATTATTATTTCCCCATTATTTCCTTTGGTTTTCCCATTGACCCTTTCAGATGGATTCTATTATTATCCACATTTTACAAATGAGGAAGCTGAGGCTCAGAGAGCTGAGATAATTGTCCACGGTCTCACAGTCTTCCACAGCTTGGGAGTGGAGGGACTGAGTTTCAAGTAGTCTGACCACGAGGCCTGCACTTTTTCTCACTAAGCCTGCCCATTGACCTGTCCACATCTACAGTGGTCGTATTTAAAACCAGCAAGCCCGTGCAGCATATTTCACCCTTTCCGTCTCTTTATAGTCCAGGAAACTGAGGATGGTCTAGGATGTGCCCAGGTCACACGGCTCAGTGGAGTAGAGCCGGAATTGGTGCTTATCACCCATTTCTGCCAAGAGAAACGGTGATTCTCTGAGTCACTGATCAGGGTGGCCTGGACCCTCCCTTGACGTCTTCTCCATCAACCCCATGTTAACCCCTCCCATTTCCCGGACAGACCTGCTAGTCTACCTGGGTACGCACTGAAACATATGGAGGGGATTCATCACAGGCCCCCAAGTTTTCGTTTCAGTTTTCCAATAGCTAAAGAAATATCCCACCGCTACCCCATCCGCAACGTGATGTTTGTAATTCTCCCTCTACATTAACCAGCAGCCACTGCTCACCCCACCTCCCTCTCCAGGCTCTCAGACATTGCTTGAGCTTAGCCTTACAGTGAAAAAGGATCTGCCAAGCTGAAAGGGCCTTCTTTGTCTCTGTCCCTGATTAAATCCCCTCCATCCCCCGGCTTCCCAGCCACAGCCACAGATGGGAGGCTGCCATCTCATTAGTGGGATCATGTCCACCATCTCCTCACTTGGTCCCATGCCCGCAGATGGGCTCCCCTCTAAATCATCTCTCACACTGTGCTGGACAGAGCCAAGACACGGGTTTACCTTGATCTCCTCCCTGGTGCACTCACACTCTCGGAATCCTTAGAATGGCTCACGGGGTCTTTACAAATGGTGACACGCACACCCCCACCAGTCATTCTGGCCTCTTTGCTTCCAATTCCCCCAGGCATATGCCCCAGCTGCTCTGCCCCACCGGTAGTTCCACTAAGCACGCTGGTGCCCTGGGACTTTGCAACAGGCTCTCCATTCCTAGAATGTCCTGCAATCCATCCTTCATATTTCAGAATTTAACTTAGGGTCCCTTTGTTCCGTAAGCCTCCTCTGAACACTGTGGAGAAAATTACTCCTGCCTTCCTACTCCCATTGAACTTGTGTATGCACGCGTCACAGCACCGTTATAGTATAATCGCTTTGTTCGTATAGCTGACCCTCCCATTAGAATGTGAGTGTCCTAAGGATAGGAATTCTCAGGTCCCTTATCTCTGTGGCCTTGAGTAATTAACAAAGGCCTGACACATTGTAGGTACCTAGTAGTAGTTCACTAAATGAATTAAGTATCAATGAAGTATTAGTTTTGTATAGGGACCAGGAGATGCAAACTCAAATGCCTTCAAGGCATATATATATATATATATATATATACACATATATATATATATATAGAGAGAGAGAGAGAGAGAGAGAAAGGGAGAGCACTATATAGTTACCATTTCTTGTGCTCTTCATTCCTTTGCGAGGATCCAGATTAATATCCAGTAACATTTCTTTTCTGCCTGAAAGACTTTATTTAACATTTGTCGTAGTGTAGGTCAGTTGGTGACGAATTCTTTCAGATTTTGTATATCCGGAAAACTCTTCATTTCACCTTCATTTTTGAAAGGTATTTTTGCTGGGTATTAAACTCTAGATTGACACTATTTTTCTTTTGGTACTTTACTTTCAGAACTCCACTGTCTTCTCCCTTGCATTATTTCTGACCAGAAATCTGCCGTGATCCTTACATTTGCTCCTCTGTATGTAATGTGTCTAATGTGTCTTTTTTTTTTTTTCTGACTGCTTTTAAGATTTTCTTTTTATCAGTGGTTTTGGGGAATTTGATTATGATGTGCCTTGGGGTATATTTCTTCTTTTTTCTTGGACTGTAGGCTTGTTAAGCCTCTTGAATCTGTGGGTTTATAATTGTCATCCAACTTGAAAATGTTTTTAGCCATTATTTCTTTAAATATTTTATTTATGTCTCTCCTTTCTGTCTTATATGCATATTCTTTCCTCTTCTTTGGGGACTGTAGACATACATTTGGCTACCTGAAGTTGTCCCAAAGTTCCCTGATGCTCTTTCCATTGTTTTGTTTTAATTTTTTTTCTCCCCGTGTTTTATTTTGGAGAGTTTCTATTACTGTATCTCCATGTTTACTATTTTTTTGGCAATATCTAACCTGCTCTTAGTCCCGAGCAGTGCATTTCTAATCTCAGATATTACAGTCTTCATCTCTAGAAGTTCTGTTTGGGTCTTTTTGTATTTCCCATGCCTGAATTTAACTATTCAAACATATGAATAGTTATATTGTCCTTGTCTGATAATTCTAATATCTGGGTCAGTTAGGGGGCAGTTTTGATGTGTTAGCTTTTCTTCTCATTATGGGCCATACTTTCTTGCTTATTTGCATGTCTGTTAGTCTCTGATTAGATGCCTAACATTGTGAATTTTCTTTCATTGAGTAAAGAATATTTTTGCATTCCTATAAAGAGTTTTAAGTTTTGTTTTGAGATGCAGTTAAGTTACTGAGAAACAATTTATTTCTTTTGAATTTTGCTTTTAAGATTTGCTAGGAAAGACCAGAAAACTTTTTAGATTAGGGCTAATTATTCCCTGCTATTAAGGCAAGATCCTTCTGTGCACTCTACCCAATGACTGTGCATCTGGAGGTTTTGCAACCAGGCTGGTATAAACAGGCACCATTTCCAGCCCTGTGAGTGGCTACTAGCTCCTTCAGTCCTCTTGGGTAGTTCTTTTGTGAACTGCAGACAGTCTCCTTTCGTACATGTACCGCTCAGCACCCGATGCGGAGAGGTCCTCTGAACCTCCCTGGAACACTCGAGAATTCGCTCTTCTCTCTGGCACCTGTTCGATGAACTCCAGACGCCTGCATTCGCAGCTGTGTCCTCAACTCAAGGTGTCCACCAGGCTTAGTTAGCATTGTGTTTCAGCCCCTGCACCATGGCCTGGAGACTCTCTCAAAGCAGCGAGCAGTCACAGGGTTCACCGCCTTTGTTTTCTATTCTCCTTGTCTGATGCCCAATGTCGTGAAAACTGCCGTTCCATGTATTTGTCTGGGTATTTGGTTGTTTCACGTGGGAAAGTAAATATGATCCTATTACTCCATCTTGGTCAGAAAGCCAAGTTCCTGTGCATAGGATATAAACACTTGCTGTGCCTTAGGATAACCCCTCGGGTTGTGGTAGGGAGTGTGGTACACAGTGAGCGCAAACCCCACCTAAACAGGGCAGCAGACATCAGATCCAGCCCACTCCTGCCACGAGAGAACATGGGCCCTGGATTACCTCATCTTTCACTTGCTTCTAAAGAAGCTGGGTTTTGTGAAACTTTTCTTGATTTTAAAACACAGCGTGGACTAACTTAACACACCTGCAAGCTGGGCCTGGCCCCTGTGTGGGAAGGTCTCTCTTTGACATAGAACTATGGCTTGTTTCTAGAGCATCACATTTCTGCAATCATGGAAATGTTCTACACCTGCTCTAGTATAGTAGTTGCCAGCTATATGTAGCTATTACAGTGTGGCTAGTGCCTCTGAGTAACTGAATTTTAAATTAAATTTAAACTTAAACAGCCACATGTGATTAGAGGAAATCCTTAGAAAGATCAAGCCATCTTCAACAACACTAGTCCCAAAGGCAAACCCTCATTCCTCTCTTTTCCTTTTGCCTTCCAGACAAGGGGAAATCTGATAATCATGCTAAAAAATATTTTTTTAACTGAGCCTTGGCATTTCTACCTCTTCATGAGATCTCCAACCTCCTACTCATTTGGCCTGCTTGTCTTTTATTATTATGAGTTCTGAGATCCTTAGAGCAAGGGAAAGGACCTCAGAAAATGTCCAGAGCTGAGGTCTCAAACAGGTAACACCCGGCCTAACTCTAGCCCATAGGTATGTTTACTTTGGCTTTCGTAATATTTAAAAATATTTGAGCGAACATTTAAAAACTGAGATATATCACATAAAGCCCATATTTCCAGCTACTCTTGATAAATTTGAAGGTTGGATATTGTTGGGTCCACACTGGAGTGCAGTAGCTACTGCACTCTTTGAACGGAGATTATAATATCCGGTTTGCCACAATCCCCACCACTCCCTATTATTTCACCAACAATGAGGCTTTGTGGTGGTCACTATTTTTTATCATCATACCTGTGCTATAATTTTTCTTATAGTGGAGAAATATTTCTCCATATAGAATATTTGCCACTGTTTTACTCAATGGTGGTCAAACAAAAGAAATCAACAGGGCTTCGTGTTTTCAACCTGGCTCATTTTATATATATTGCTTCTCCTGCCTGGCTTCTGTAGGTATTTTAGTGTGAAAGACCTTTACTAGAGGGATGAAAAAGGCCTGGCATGAAATGCATACTCTAACTTCCATTTCAGCACCCACGGCAGACATGAGTAATCAATAACGGCTCTGTTTCCTCAGGACTCTTCTCAACACAGCATCCCTGACAGCCATTCGCAGGCAGTCAGTATTTACGCACACCGATTCGCATTGCCATCCTTCATCTGGCTCAGCTCTCATTTTGCTGAGCTGGAAGCAAAGGTCCAGAAAAACTCAAGATAATCACAGAGTTGATGATGATGCCATGGTGAAACCTATGGTCTCTCGGTGCTGGTGCTATTCTTAGAGGCTCAAGAACCCCATGGGAAGAGAGGAAGTAAAAACATCATCGAGAGTTGGGCTTATCTTTGGCAAGAGCATCCAACTTACCAACTGGGCTGGAGCTGTTACTTCCTTTTTCCCACTCATCGTGTAACTTCTCTTCCCCAGGCCCTGCCCTTGTCCCGGCCATCCCGCCTGCTTTCTTATTTCAAGTCAACAGTGATACGTAACTGACCCAGACCCCCTAGACTACTTCCCTTCCCAACCTCTGTTTCCCAAACAGCCCAAGGAGTCAGGGGAGTACTTACGGCACCCGGAGCTTGGGGAACTTCTGGATGTCGTTTTCTGTCAGGTTCTGAAATGAAGACACACATGGCAGGCAGGTTACAACCCGCAAGGAGGGCTCTGACCAGGCGAGAAGAGTAACATGTGGAACAGTCTAGGGAGTGGTGGGGCCTGTGGCAGACTGAAGTGTATACCCCCATCCACCCAACCAAAGCGGGCAGCTTCTAGATGTTGTCTAAAAGCCTGTGGGCTGGGCCTAGTGTTGCTGGGTCTACTTTTTCAAAGGGAATCCTGAAATGTAAATTTTATGCAAGATGTTCTGAGTTTTTAATGTTGACAAATATTTCTGACTTAACCAAATAAAAACAATGAGAGCAAAACCTGTGAAACGAGACAACTTGTTTTGTGGGCCGAATTTGGCCGTGTTGTGGCCTCTTCCCTAAATTCACACCCCGGACTTCAGGGCCCCCCAGACTCCACGTGGCCCAGCTGTGGAGAAGCCACCTGGAGAGGGGCTCTCTGCCCCTTGTACCCCGTCGCACCCCAGAGACTTTCACCGGGCTACCGGTGGAGCTCTCGAGACAGGGATGCAGGGAAAAGGCTTTCCTGAGGGAACGCAGAGGGGAAGGAGAAAGACATGCTGATTTGTCAGGAACTGACTCTGGGCCTTTGCCTTGTAACACCTTAGTTCATCCTCCATCGACCCTGCGATGTAGGGACTATCTGTGATACATTCCCAGGAACACGGAGGCTCAGGGACATTAAGGGGACTTCAGCCGGTAGGTGACGAGCTGGGACTGGGACTCTGCTCTACAGCATCACAGTCTATTTTCTCCCAGAGAACCTCCCAGGTCTGAGCTCTTTGGGGGTCCCCATGGCCTAAGCTGGAGGGGAGGCGGGTGGAGAGAGTGACAGAAGACATCTTGAAGGCAGGCGGAGGGCGGGCATGCCAGTGTTGGGATCAGAAAAGAGGGTGGGCCTGCTTTCCACAGAGCCAGCCGTGAGCCAGAGAAGGGGCTCCAGGCCATTCTAGTCAAGGCTCGCAGTCAGCGCTGGTGGTCAGGGTCAGGGATCTGGAGTAGGAAAGGCTGCGTTGGAATCTTAGTTTATCCACTTGGCAGCTATCTTATTTTGGGCACACACTTAGCCCTTCCAAGCCTCAGTTTTCTCATCTGTAAAATGGGGATAGTTGTAATATTCATAATAACACTCACCTTTCAGGGGTATGAGGATTGAGTGGAGTGGTGTATGTAATGAGTTTGGCACAGTGTCTGGCAGAGTGTGCCACCGAGACATTGGGGAGAAAGATGAGGAATCACTGCCTCAGGAGGTGGAAGTCGGTGGCAGTGGGGGCTGGGCGGGGGGGGAGGCTTCTGGCTGGGTCTTGGAGGTATTTTTGCTTCTTTTTCTCCTTGCTGCTTGTCAGGTTGTTTACTGTCCACTAGGAAGGGCTGGACAAGCTTCCCTTTGAGCTCGGCTGGCACAGGGGCTGAGCTGGGGCATCTTAGCAATATGCTTATTGGGTTCATCTGACTTAGCTCCTAGGAGCAGGTCTAAACCCAGTCCCCTTATCAGACCATTTGAGGCAGGCTGGGGAAGGTTAAGAGAGTCAGCCAAGAGTCCTGAGAGCACCAGGCTTTTGGTCAAGCTTCTTAACCTCTTCTGCTTTTTCTTCCTTAATGTCATTGAGCAGCAGCATCTCCTCCCTCCAGAGCTGCGCTACTCTCAGGGAGGGGACCGAGGCTCATGTTCAGAGTGCCACGTGACGAGCTGAAGGTTCCTGGGGCTGCCAGAGGGACGACAGCTGAGCGCCAGGCAGCTGGCTACCAGCTTCTGTTGTGCTGAGGGGTGAACATAGCTGAGGGAATTTCAGGAACATTGTGGAGGAGCAGGCGAAGGAGAGCACAGCTAGAGACACAGAGGAGCAGGTTGTTAGGAAAAAGAAAGACATTTAGAACTGGGACAAGAACGGTGAGGAAAGATAAGAGATGTTGAAACAGGATTTTTGGAGAGTATCGCTGAGTGACGTGAGTCCCCCTCACCACCACCTCTTTGAAAAACCTTCAGCAAACTCTGGGTCCCGTGTATGATGATTTTGGAGTTAGTTCTGTGACTTTGTAGCAGTGTTATATGCTATGGATTTCCAGAAGAGGGACACAGAAAGGGCAAAGCTTCAAACCGGGCCGCCTGGAGAGGCAATATGGCAGACACTGCTGTTTGTCTACTCATATCCACTCTCTCTTTTGTCCTCACTGACAGGTCCTGAATTCGGGGCTTTAAGTATGCTTGTTCAAAATATTTAACTCCCTAGACTCCTTTGCAGATGGTGGAGGTCATGTGACTCCATTGCGGCCAGCGAGATATTACCTAAAGTCCACTGGATGAAACTTCTGGAAAATTTACTACTTTCCTGCAAAAAGGGGGCACACATTTACCATTCACCATGCACCTTTTACTCTTTTCCCTTTCCCCTCTTCCCCCTGCCTACAATGCAGATGTGATGCCTAGAGGTGGAGTAGCCAACTCACAACCATTTGGACAGGAGCTGTCGGCTTTTTACATGGGCTGGATGAAGCCTGGGTTTTTGATGACTTCCTTCAGCAGTTCACCAGCCCCGAGCACCCATCTGTACATTTCTTATTACTTGAGAAAGACCAGCCTCTATTTGGTCAGGCCACTGTGGTCAGGTTTCTGTGACATGGAGCCACGTGCCTTCCCAACTGATTTCAAGCACATTTCCTTCTCTTTTAATACTTCTGGAAGCATAGCACCCCTATTCTCCACCAGACAAGGTTCTATCCTTCTTAATGGAAAACAAAAATGACAGCAAGACAGATTCAAGGGGCCTCCTTGCTCCTACTTTGAAGAAGTAGAAGAAGAAGAAAGAAAGAAAGAAGAGAGAGAGGGATGGTGGGAGGGAGAGAGAGAGAAAGAGGAAAGAAAGAAAGAAAGAGAAAGAAAGAAAAAAGGAAGGAAGTAAGGAAGAAAAGAAGGAAGGAAGGGAGAGAGAAAGAGAGAAAAGAGGAAGAAAGAGAAAGAGAGGAAGAGAGGAAGAAAGAAAGAAAGAGGAAAGGAAGAAGAAAGGAAGAAAGAAAGAAAGAGGGAGGGAAGGAGGAAGGAAGGAAGGAAGAAAGGAAGGAAGGAAGAGAGAAGGAAAGAAAGAAAGAAAGAAAGAAAGAAAGAAAGAAAGAAAGAAAGAAAGAAAGAAAGAAAGGAAGGAAGGAAAGGGAGGGGAGGGAAGGAAGGCAAGAAAGAAGGAAGGAAGGAAGGAAGGAAGGAAGGAAGGAAGGAAGGAAGGAAGGAAGGAAGGAAGGAACAACTAGGGCCTTCCACTTCTGCCAGCAGACTGGCCCTGCATATCACAGAGCCGGAAGGAGCTAAAGACAGTATTTAAAGCTTACACCAGGAGTCCAAAATTGTACCCAGAGCAGTGGCGTGGATGATGGGTTTCTTCAGTTGTAGGGGTGGGGCTGGGTTCTGCTCCCTGTTCTCCTGGCTCCTGTCTCCCCACTTCCCTCCTGTTCACACAATGAGCAGAATGTGCTGCATTGTCTGAGGGACTGTCGAGTCCGAGATTGAAGTAGAGGAGACATAGCTGCTCAGAAAATACCTCTCGACCAAGGAAATGACCTGTCCTCGCAAGCCTGACACCCACAGGGGGAGAGCTGGGGGAATCCCAGAGCTGGGAAGGCCGGTGTCTGCCACGATCCAGCCCAATGCAGAAGGGAGCAAGGGAGGCTCAGGGAGGAAAGTGCTTGCTCAAGGTGACCCAGGGCAGTGGGACCACAGCAGGACTGTTCTCAAAGACGTCATCCTCCATTTTTACTCAAACATGGTAAGTCTCTGTTCTCAGTGCTAAAGGCACCAGGATGAAATATTTGAGTTCAGCAGGAATTTGCAAGAACAGTAATAATAAAACTCCAGGAATTCTATTGACTCAAAGCTCGGTATAAATAAATAACATTGTTATAAGCTCAAATAGTTTTAGACTAAATTAAATGTGTGCTTTAGCTCAATTACTAGGTCTCTGACATAGAACAAATCACATCACACCTCTGCATGCGTTTCCTCATCTGCAAAGAGGTGGCTGGAGGCCTTCCTGGAGATACCTTTCTGCTATAAAACAAGCTTCTAGAAGGCAGAAATCACATCTCAATCGTTTCTCTATCCCAAAGCACTTGGCATGATCCAGCATGTGAAGGCACCTCAGGACAATGCCTGTCCAGTGAATGGATGGGTGGATGAATGAATGATTTAGGTGGACAGTGAATAAACACATCTTACACTGCACCTGAAAACAAACTTAGACCAATGGGAGCACAGGTTTGGTCTCAGCATGAGACTTCAGAGCTGCCCAGAAAGGGGCAGATAACTACAGGTGGTAGTGAGCTCACCATCCCTGAAGGAATTCAAGCAGATGTTGATAGCAGGGATGCAATATAAGAAATGGACTGGTGTCCTGAATGACAAACTGGAGCCTGTGACCTCTCTGGTCCCTTCCAACTGGCCTGAAGCCTCAGGGTCAAGTTCCCTCACTGGTGTGACTTACAGGCCATCGAAGCTTAGCACGCCTTCCTCACTACTCTGAATCCAAATTAGGAACATCCACCCCTTGAGACCTTTAAAGTCCTGTTTACATTTCTTTCTTAAAGAGTGAAGCAAAGTGCCCAGAAGGGATGCATTGGTGCCCTCAGGGTCTCTCTTAACACACAGGAAGAGGTGTCACCTCAGGGAAAATGCTCAGACCACCCCCGACCATATCCTGTATCTGTCTCCAGCATTGGAGCTGTGTCCCTGTCCCTTCCGTAGCTCAGTGCCGAATGGACACCTGCACCTTGGTATCAGACTGAAGGCTTTGTGGATGACAATGCAGTGGAGAGAGCCATGTCACATGTATGTTTGACACAGAACCAACTGCGAATTTTGGTAGTGAGAAAGAGGGAAGTAACTGAAATAAAAAGATGATGCCGCCCTTTATTCCCCTCAGTGGGCATGTACCCCAGAGTGAAAAACTGGAGGTGAGAATCATCCCTTCTCCGATATGATCCTTTTCCCGCCTCAGGCTTCTCGAAGTATGGATGGCATTTGAATAGATTTTCCAGATTTTGTTTTCCAATTGTACTTGGATTCCTCCTTATCCTTTAAGTTTAGAGTGTATCTTGGTATCAGTGAAAGACCTGAGAGGGGTCAGAAGTGGAGGGCCCTGAGAGGTGGTGAGAGAGGGGCCCTAGGAAGACTCTGGAGAAGGCAGAAGCTGCTCTAGGACCCCTGGAGACAGGCATTGACATGGGTGTCCCCAAGGACAGGGTAGACCAGTTGGCCCTGCAGCCATTGCAGGGAGGGTTGGGGGGAGTGCAGAGCATCCTTGGTTTCCGATGCTGCACTGGCCAGAGCTTACCAAAAACCGAGCGCCGTCGATGAGGTGCTTCCTCACGGCCCTTTCACAGTCCTTGTAGTTCAGCTGCAGAGGAGAAGGTGCTGTCAGCAGCGACACACAGGCTCACGCCATTGGTTCCCCTCCCTCGCCTGCCCCAGAAGCTTAGCAATTTGCGGTACTTGTGGCTAGCCTGTCCCCCTTCCCTCCCCTCCCCTGGCTAACAGAGAGGCCCCGTCCCCAACTCAACCCAGCTGTCACTACCCCCTTGGGACTGCCTGAAATGGAGAAATTGCCTCTCTCTAAGGCTTTGGGGCCAAACCCTCCATGAAGACACTGTCTTCACGGCATACAAAGCTCTGGCCTTAGGAAGTGGAGAGGAGCCTGAAGAAGAAAATAAAGAGACAACCCCAGTGAGCACTGTGATGTGCTTCCGTCCATGCTTTCTTCCTAGCGTGTTTCTAAACATACCTGAGGTTATGATTTATAGCCAATCTTGTTATCCTGACTTTAGTCCCTTAAATTACCTAAAATGATACTCTAAGCACTGCCTAGCGTTCCACAAACTTATTTTGAACATGATTCTAATGGCTACAACGTTATTTAATTGCTTCGTTATTTCTGAACCTTTAGATTGTTTACCAAATTGCTGTTTCAACAATAATAACTAAAAACTGCTAATAATTATTGAAAGCTTTCTAAATGGCAGGCACTGTCCCAAGTATTCAAATCAGTCCCAAGCCATTGAATCCTCACATTTTGCAGATGGAGAGGGAGAGGCATAGAGTCTAATAATTTGCATAATAGAGTTCCATGGGTGGTAGATGACAGAGGTCACAATTGGGCTTCAGAACAAGGCTTTGATACTTCTATCAGGAATGTTCTTGTTTTTAGTAACAGTATTATTCACATACAGTAGTAAAGTGAAGAAGTGAAAGTGTAGCTTCATACATCATCCAGGTCAAAATATTGAACAGCATGGATATTATTTTGCAAAATTCTTTTCTCCCTATTTAAGATAAATTGTTACATCAAAGTCTCAGAATAGAGTTATATAGGATCCACTGGAACGAGCATTTTTAAGGTCTTGGTTATTTTCCTAAACCAATCAACAATTGCATGAAGTGCCCATTTTGTCTCGTCTCCAACACCAGAAGTATTCACATTTGAAATATTGCTAAGTTTGATGTTTTGGACAGGCATATGTAATGTTAAATGTTTTTCCTTGAGGATCTGAGTTTCTCCCCCAGATGTGGGCCCCATAGTTCACGGCAGTCTTCTTTTAGGGCAAATTTAAAACTACGTTCTCATCTTATGGCCAACAAACCTAAAGCATAAACACAATTGTTGCGACCTCTTGGCTTGGAAGGGTGGGATGAACATCACAAAAAGAAATCTGGTTTAGGGGTTGATGTTGACAGCAAGCAGCATCTGCCGGCCCTGGTCCATCCTTATCTTCATGCAGTGGGGGTAAGCAGTTCTCGGAATAGTCAACTGCCTGTAGTTCATCATTTTCACTGTCATTGTTATCAGATAAATCTCCAATTTTGTAGAGTGCTGACTGCGTCCAGTTGGACAGAAAGTCCAGCAGACTGCGACCTAGACATTGGGTTCAGCCCCAGGAAGATCTGGAACTGTGGGCCTAGAATCTGTATTTTTAACAAGCACCCTAGATGACTCTTATATGCATGTAGCTATGGTAGACACTGGTTCAGAGCAGTTACATGGCTTTATAGATGGGGCAGCTGAGGCCCAGAGAGGGGAAGGAACTGGCTTGAAGTCACACAGTGAGCTGGGATCCCAACTGAGATCAAGACATGTGGCTCTGATCCATCACCCCTCCACTGCACAGCCCAAGGATGCTCCCCTGCCAAATCAAAGGGAATCGGAGGGGCTGGAGAAACACAAAATGTGATCTCAGTCCTCAGCAGCTTACATTCCAGACACAGGCTGAGACACACCTATCAGGACAATAAGACGCAGACGCCTGCCATTGTGCATGGGCGTCTCAGCTAGGGGCCAGTTAATAAAGCAGGAACAAAGGAAGATCAAACACGAACATGAATTAGGCCCCTCCGTCTGCTGAGTGCTGCACACACATCATTTCCTTCAATCCTCACAAGCCTCCCTTTGGGTCAGTTATTGTCAGTATCTCTGTTTCACTGAAGAAAAAGCTGAGGCACAGAGAGGTGACACAACTAAGGGAAGGCCACCAAGCTAGCAGGTGGCAGAGCCGGGATTCAAACCAAGGTGTCTGACTCCAGAGCTGGGTGGGGCAGTGTCCCTGAGAGTCGACTGACCCCAATACTTAAGTAGAAATTGCGCCTGTGGATTGGTCCTTTAAGTGGCAGGTTTGGTCGCTAACATCCATCCCCAAATGACCCCACGGTCCGTTCTCTCTGTATTTTCTCTTGGTGGGGTGGGAGGAGGTGCTCACAATCTGAAGGGTCTCTATCTGACTCTGGGACGGAGGGGCTGGCACTTCCAGGATCCTGCCCTCAGCCTCCTTGTCCCTGCCCTCAATCCTTTTATGCCAGAAGCGGGAACCTGTCCCAGTGCTATGGATTTGTCCCAGGCTCTGCCATCTCCAAGAAGAAAACTCTCCCTTCCCCCACCTCAGGCAGAGAGATGTCTCCCTGAATCACCCCTGACCTGCAGCCCATCTCCCTGCACTGACAGGAATTGTAACCTTAGGTTCCCCGCTGTTCCCTGGTTGTATAATTCTCCTGGTCATGCTTGAAGATGGGGCTTGTCTGTGCCCCTCAGCCAGCCTGGGCTTTGTCTTCACGCCAATTCCTTTCTCCTCTCTTTGTGGAGGTAACACGTCATCTTATTCCATCTTGGCAAATTTTACCTTGTCGCCCCAGCTATTTGGTCTAAGTTTGAGGAAAGTATTTAGAAATAGCCTTCAAAAGCCAGTTATGCGCAATTCTTTGCTGAAACCTAAGTTCATTATGACCTTGTGGAAGGAAAATAACAGAAACGAAATTCGCAAAACATGGCAAGTAACAGGATCTGTGGGCTAAGCCCTACCACGCCACACCCTGCTCAACATGTTCGCATTTTCTTCTGTAGGATGGGGAAGAACTGCTGTGACTGTAAGGACCTCGGAACTGCGCAGACTCCAGGCATGGCTATGTGTCCTAGGGAGCCATGTGTCCTATTTCACCCCCTTGGATCTCAGTTTCCCAGGAAAAACAGGAAGTTGAGTTAGGTGATTTCTAAGGTCTTAGCTTTACAATCTCATCTTTTTGGCGGTCTGGAATAGTAACTGAGTCTGATGCCAGCCTGCAGAGATGAGGGTGCTGGAAGTTCAAACATCCCTCACAAGGCATCTTGTCCCATGGACAGGGGTGGAGGGCCCCTAACTGAGTCATGTGGCTTGAGATCTGCCCACACAGATGTGTAGTCCCCACCGGCAGATGACCAAGCCTGGGGATCCTTGAGCCTCTCCTCCAAGCCTGGAAGATAGGACAGCAACACCCTGGTCCTAGCTCTGCGGCAAGGTTGGCCCTGGCCTCTGCCTGGCTAAGCCTATAGAGGTATAGGGGCCTCAGTTTCCCTAGCTATACACTGGGGCTTGTATCAGTTTTCTGGTCTGTCTCATGAGACTCTCATAAAGTTCTAACAAGACCTTGTCCCATGCGAGATCTTGAGGACCCTTCTCTCAGTGTCATGTGCAAAGAATGTCCAAACGCCATGTCTGGCGTTGCTCACTGTAGCCCCCTACATCTCTCGCAGCCCGCCTGTCCTTTCTCCCACCCCAGGACTCCACGTCTCCCCTTTCTAGTAAGTAGGCTTGATCTCATTAGCGGCTGTAGCAGTTCTCTGCATCTCAGAGCATAGACTTTGAAGCCACACAGGCGTGACTTGAATCCTGCCTCTTTCACCTTTAGTCTCTGGGGCTTTGGGCCATTTAACTCCCCTGAGCTGGTTTTGCTGCTGAGCCGAGGAGATGGATGACAATATTAACCACCCAAGACAGCGGGGAGTGTTAAGTGGGCCAGTGTCTGTAGAGCACTAAATTCAGACCGCGGCACACAGTAGGCACACACTCATGTGAGGGCTCCCGCTCCCACCTTTCTCTCCAGAACTCATTGCCATGAAAACTCAGCGGTCTACATGGCTCTCATTCAACTGGTAAGATAGCTGTGGGGTTGTTAGTTCCATCACTATCTCACACACCTCGTGCGTTCTGCCCAGATTCTATCTTCAAGCCTCTGCCCAGCCCACCAAGGGCAAGCCCACCAGTCCAACCACTACCAGAAAGGCAAGGCTCACCTTCTTGAAGTAGTCAGCAAGGCTATCGGGGTCCCACGCCAGGACCTCTGAGCGAAAGGGCACATTCCTCAGCGCCATGGCTGCTCTCCAGGAGGAAGCTCACAGGCTGGGCATGGGCGCTGCACCCACAGACAGAGGACCCCAAATCCAGAGCTCGGAAGCGTCCTTGGCTCTTCCAACTCCCAGCTACCCTCTGGAACAGCCTTTTTGGAGCAGACCGTCTTTTCTGCTGTAGCGAGATCCCAGAAAGCAACGGCTTCCTCTGCGAACAAATATGGTCTCTTCTCAGAAAACGACTCAGCTAGTTTCCTTTACCACTTCCTCTGCTAGCTCTAAATAAGTAAACAAGGAAGCCCAGCTCTAGGGGCTTGAGATGCAGTGAAAGCCACAGGCTTGGTAATTCCCCACTGGCCCCAGTCACTCCAGCCTACTAGTGGGGCAATGAAGGGGACTTAAACTCCAATGTGAGCCCAAGTACTTTTCCATTAAAACTCCTGGCAACCATATGTCCACACCAACATTCCTGCTCGGCTGGATCTGGGCAGACCAACATCTTGGCAGACCAAGACAATTGACATAAAATATAGACAATTTCCCATACCAATGAACTGCTGGTCTTTCAATGCATTTCTACCACCTTCCCCTCCCATCCCACAGTCGCCATCAAAAGTTGGGATTCCATCAGTTATCTCCTTACAGTTTATCATGAGAGGGACCTCAGCAAGGGACTGAGTCAGGCACCCAGGGCTGAACAAGGCGCTGCAATGGGCAGACAGGGCTCAATTTCTGCTGTGATTATTTCTGTGTTGTGTAACCTTAGACAAGGACTTAAACTCTAGGAGTCTCAGTTTTCGTGTCTGTAAAATGGGAAAACAGAGGAAGTGTCTCATGCACACAGAAAATGTACTTGCATTTAACTAGACAAATTAAAAAGAAGAAAATTTTTGATGGTGTCATATATTCCATTCACTGTGTTTTCTCCATATATCCTATTCACCATTGAGTCCGCCATATATTCTAGACAAAGAGCACATTCCCTGGAGACAGGAGATGGGAATCTGCAGTCCTGCCCAGATCCATGTACTTTTCATAATTGAGCAACTTGTTAGCAGAAAGTAGGTCCAGTGTCTAAAAGCAACTATATTTGTGCAACATGGCAGCCTCTAAACACAAGTTAGCAACTTCATCCAATACTCCATACACACACGTACAGAGCCATCTGTTCTGGTGCTTGAGGAAAGAACTGAGCTTTGCTGCCCTCACTGAGTTTGTCCTTGAGGTGGTGTCTTCCTGAAGGTTTTTGAGGACATCTTTGGCCATGCAAGTGTCCATCTTCTGCATAGTCTAAGAAGCCCCCTTGTCACCAAGTATACCTGCCTCACTAGCAGGTTGTCAACCTAATGCATTTAGTTCCAGGCCCTGCACCTAAAAAGTGGGTCATAAATGTAAGCTGGTGTTACCCTGACTCAGAGGGTGCTGGGGGCATTCATCAAGGTAGCCTAGGCCAAGTGCTCCTCACAGGGCCTCGCACCTACCAGCTCTCAGTAACTGATCATGCTGTTTAAAGCTCAGACCTGCTGCTCAAAAGCTCCATCACTGGTGAAAAAGGTCACTTTGTCTTTCAAACCACCAGCATAGCAACAAATGATAAAAAGCCATTTGAAAAGAGAGGGAGAGAGACAAAGCACTTCAAAGTAGAGTAATCAAAGATGTCATGGAATTAACTGGTATTTAAGCAGAGCCCTAGAAGATGGAGTACACAGGAGGGTGATCCTGACCTGAATCAATCTCTCTGTCTCTCTCAAAATTCATGACACCTGTGGAAAGGAACATTCTAGATCGTCTTTAAAAGTAGAAGCTATATATATACATACATATATATATTTGGAGACAAGGTCTTGCTCTGTCACCTGGGTAAAGTGCAGTGGCATCAACACAGCTCACTGCAACCTCAAACTCCTGGGCTCAAGCGATCCTCCTGCCTCAGCCTCCCTAGTAACTGGGACTACAGGTTTGTGCCACCGCGCCTGGCTAATTTTTCTATTTTTAGTAGAGACAGGGTCTCACTCTTGCTCAGGCTGGTCTCAAACTCCTGAGCTCAAGGTATCCTCCCACCTCGGTCTCCCAGAATGCTAGGATTACAGGCCTGAACCACTCCTGGCCAATATATATATTTTTAAATGATGTTCACTCTTTCCCAGGACAAGAAAAAACTACAGAGAAGCAGAAGTTGAATGAAGATATAGGTAAATATCAGACTCCTTTAGAAGAACAATCCAATAACTGTGGCCAAGAGGGACAGTCCACAGAGCTCATTTAGAAGTTAGACACAGCAGTTAAGAGACCTGGATGACAGCAATGATGACAATAAGAACCATAAGAGATGTGACGCCTTGATCTCTTCCTATGTGCCGGGGAGCATGCTGAGAACTTTACACTGATTGTCTTACTTAATGGTTGGCACTGTCATGACTTCTACAGAAGATAGAACTTGTGTCCCACATAGATGAAGCGACTTGCCCCCTTGTACTTGGCAAGTAGGTTGCACAGCCAGGTCTCCTCCAAAGTTTACCTGAGTTCAGAGCCCCTGTCCCTTGCCATTTGCTACCTTGATGCTCTGAGATATTACCTAAGTTGCCGGAGATGCAGTCGGGATTGAAACCCAGGTCTGTCTTCAGAGCCTGTGCAGTCCCCTTGCCATGCTCTGCCTCCCATAAAGACAAAGCAAGGTTGTCAGTCTGAACAAGCTCAGGAAAGGTCACAGCCCTTGGCACGGGCAGGCATTTGATGCCCCCTCCGCACAGAAGCACAGGCCCATTCCTCAGAAGGGCAGCTGGGCAGGCGAAAGCAGGTGACGCAAGGGGAAGCTTGTTGCCTCAGGCTGGTGCCTTTCCTCTTCCCCAGGCCTCGGTGATTTCCCAACACTCACGAGTTTCGCATCTCCCGTCCCTGGCTGGAGGGTTCCCGAAGCTCCAGGAGCAGGGCCAATGAGCCCCCAAGACAGGCTCAGGAGACCAGAAGGATCAGTGTGACCCTGTGCAGGCCAGGTCACTTGGCTCAGCCTCTGGTCCCTCACCTGTAAAATGGGGCACCTCGGGGTACAGCCATGGCAGAGGCGGTGCCACGAGGATGGACTCCAGGGCTAGTTCAGTTTGACTGAGAGCATCAGTCTATTGGCCTCAAGCATGAAGCAGAGCAGAGGGTGGGATCGGGTAAGGCGCAGTGATTTAAAGCAGTGACCAACCTGCAGTGGGGAGACCCTCGCCCATCTCCCTCTTCCTCCCCAAACCAGGTGGAGAAACCCAGAACTTATAAAAGAGAAAATTAAAAGGTTAGCAAATTAAAAGGTTAGCAGAGGCCCTCTTAGGCTTTATGATGCGTATCTCGAGGTTAGGAAAAGGGCAAACTATCTCTGAGCACAGTGGGAACCGCATTATGCTAGTACACAGGGATAGAGCCCGAGGAATAGGAATCTCAGTCGCACAGTGGAGGCTGTGGGCAAGACAGCAATCCCTGCAGGGAGCACTATGCTAGAGCTTAGGAACAAAAAGCAGATGTGCGGACAGCAAACTTCAGCCCAGAGTGGAGGATCAACCCCATCTCCTCCCCTCCCTTACCCACCACGTCCAGACGCGACTCTCCCTCCGGGTTCCTCTAACCCACAGCAGAATCGGGTGGGGAAGTAACTGCCTTTCTTCACGGTAATTCCAGAGGTGAGAAAAATACACAGTTCATTGGAAGAGAGGCTTGGGAGTTGCGGCTTCTGTGTGTGGGGCGTCGGAAGGGGCCTGGGAGTTGTTGCTTAGGGACCAGGGAGAATGGAGAGTGGGGACTTTACAGACGAGAATGTGTCGGCTTTCCTAGGAGAGGAACCTAGAAGTTAGCAGGTGGGTGGGAGGAAGTGCTTATTTGGATTTGACTTGGACAGAGGCTCTGGACTAGGGTAGAGGCGCAAGGTGGTGGCTTGTGGCCCAGAGAGGACACCGACGTGGGATGCTGCCGGCAATCAAGAGGATGCCCAGACACGCGTCCACCCAGCCTCACTGCCACCAACGTGTTACGGCCCGGATGTATCACTGGAGGCTGAGATAAATCGCTGCTGGAACTTTCTGGAGGGCCCGCGTGGGTTTGCCTGTTGGGGGAACAAAGGCTGCAGTGCTCATCCCCGTAGGGAGGGGGCAGTTTTCCCGCCTTTCTCCAAGGCAGGCCGCTGCAGCACTGTCCCCTCCGTGACTGGGGTCCTTCTGGGTGACACATTGCTCTGCCCACACTGGGGGGGCGGCGAGTCCCGACCGCCCCCTGGATGGGGGCCCTGCGACCCCACAGTAGCCCTTCTCCGGACCGCACTGCGCTGTCTTGACGGCCACCGCGGCGCCCCTCCCCCTCACGGTGCCACCGCCCCCGTCCCCATCCTGGGATATCGCGGGAGGAAAACATGAAGCAGCCGCTCTGCGGGAGGCGACGAGGAGCAATATTTTCCACTTCCTCACAGCCGACAGTTTCATTCTTTTAAAAAAACCGTTGCATCCCCTTTTCTCTGTCTCCCTTGCCCTGCCGTTGGAGCCGGGGCCTCTGAAGTCCGAAGGTGGGCGGAGGAAGCGCTTATTTGGACTTCCTGCCAACCTCCCCCGCGCGCGCCGACTTCTGACTCGGGGCCTGAACCCCGAAAAGCTCGAAAGGGAAACTCCCGGCCAAGGCGGGCGGCTGAGGCAGGGGGCAGGAGGGGAAGCGGGCTTCTTCCCGGGCCGCCTTGCTCCTCAGGAAGGCGGGATGAGGGCAGAGTTAGGGGACAGGGTGGGTGCAAGACAATAAAGGCAATCTTACCCCAGCCAGGGAAGGCAAATGTGAGCCATCCAGCGGCTTCCACTAGGAAGAGCCCTGGGCCCTGGAAGTACGCACTTGTCCCTGGGACAAAGCGCAGATTTGAGAACAGCAGGGGTTAGAGGTTAGGCGTAGGTCTGGGAGAAGTGGATGCAGCCAGAAGGCATGGAATTTGTCTACCATCACTTCCAGGAGGCTTCAAGCCTTGGGGAGAGGAAAGAGTAGATCCTCACGTGACCCACATAACTGCTCTTTGTGAAAAGGGGGAGTTATCCCTATCCATTTTACAGATTGAAGAGAGAGGCTGGAGGAGACCACGTGCTTGTCCGAGGACTCAAAGATGAGCCGAGGTAGAATGTGGGATTTGAATCCAGATCTGTCTGACACTAAGACTCTTTCCACTGAAAGATGCAGTTTCCAAGGACAGAAATTTTACTAGGTGAAGAATCAATATTCACCTAGAACAGGTCTTGCCAAACATATTCATTAGGCTGTGAAAGACGGGATATTTTTTTCTCCGAGTTCTCCTAAAATGATGATTCTTGGTTTGCATACATTTTTCTCTAATTAAAAAGAAACAAACTTAGCAATCTAATGTCGTGTTAGTGGTGCGGGTTCACCAAGCCCCTCAATCGTACCCTGCAAGGAGGAAAACACCTGCTCAGGGCTGCGGGCTCCGTTGGATCAGGCTGAGCTGGAGATGGGAGGTGGGAGTGGTGGAGGAGGAGAGTGAAATAAGGGAGGCACGTGACCCCCAGCCTCCATTCATTCTATCCTGGGGCCCTGAAGACGCCCGAGTTGCTTCTACTGTAGAGGCATTGGAGCAACCGGCCTCTCCGTGTTCCAAGCCAGGTTCTTAAGACTGTCCTTTTGAATATGCGAATGCTCGAATGCTCCTGTATCCTTCTAGTAAGTTACGTTCGTGCTCAGGTTGGACAGAGTTGGATTCTGTTGCTTGCAACCAAAAATCCCTGACTCTCTCAGATACACTGACCATTGGTCTTTAATTTGTCCAAAGGGGGCTCTTTAATTTGTGTCAAGGGGGAAGAGGAGGTAGCCTGGAGTGATGAAGAGAGCCATGGACTGGGAGATGGGAGGTCCCAGGCTTGGATCCTAATCAGGCAGCACCATCCACTGGGCGTCTGCCCTTGAGCCCATTTTAATGTTTCCTCCTCTTTAAAAGGGGCTGATAAAACTTCACCACCCTCTTGGTGCTTTTGCTGGTAAATTTAAGTTGCTCGTGTTACATGCCTGTCCTGTGTCTGGCATATCATGGAGATGCTACAGGTGCATTTCCTTCCCCCAGACAATTTCTAGAGCTTCTTTTCAGTGCGAACATTCTATGATCCTGTCAGTAGCTGACTAATTTCTGTCCACTTCTCTTTGGAGACAGAAACAAAAGAAATACAATTTGATATCAAGGAGTCATTCTGTTTTCACAGAGTATCACAGGAGGGTGACCATACCTGTGATCTGCCAAACTGGAACATTGTCGGAAGTGGAGGAAGCACTGTTTGTGATATGCTGGGACAGCAGGCAGACTTTGGGGCCATCCCTGGCAAATGATAGAGGCACCCCAATCGCATAGTTCTCATCTCATTATCCTGATGTCTCGTTCTGTTTCCAATCCTGCAATGTCTCATGTGCCCCACCTATGCAGAATTCCTGCTCCTCACTTATTCTGGAAAATGGTGATTCTGTCTGCATTTATCAAGAAATCAAATCCTATTTGCCACAGGCAGAAACCCCAAATGTAATTCAAGTGGGGGCACGTTCGAGCCTGTGTCTGCCGCGCATGCTCCCTGAGCTCTGTGGCTGCGAGTGCCCAGCTGTCTAACGAGGTCTCTTAGAGCATGGCTTTCTCCTGCCCTTGCTGGGACTAGAGGGTCCATTTTCTCTTTAGAACGGGACACTGCACAGGCTCACAGCTCTACATTGAATGTGTGACCAGCCACAACAGTGCTATACTTTCACAAACTTCCCTCTTGGCAACCCCTACCACCACCATCGTTCCTTCTATCTACTGCAGAGGTTCGGGCCCCTTACAAGGGTCTTGTGGCCCCTGACTGCCAGGGCTGTGATTTAGGAAGTCTCGCCCAGGCCACTGAGGGCCAGAATTTCCCCAAACTGCAGCATCCTCTGAGAGGACTGCCTTTCTTCCTGTTTGGGGGCTCCCTATGTGAACCTGGGGTCTCAGAGCAACTCAATCCTTTACTCGAGATTTGGCGGAATGATCCCCCTGCTCCAGCTCTTCTTACAAGCCCAATCCTTCAAAAGTTTACAATCACAGATAATTCTGTCTTTCTAAAGTCAAAACCTATAGAAGTCGAATAACATGTTTGAATCCCAATTCTGTCACACTCCAGCTGTGTGACCTCGGGCAACTTACGTCTCTGTGCCGCCGTTTCCACAGGGGTGGGGAAAGCGAAACAACAGCGTGGACCTCACTGGGTGTTTGTGAGGATTCCGTGGAGTAGAACTGGAAGCACAGAGTGCAGCTTCCGCCACCCCGCAGACGGTGTCCTTGCCGGCGGTTTTCACCACTCTGAACTCATCTGACTCATTCAGCCCTCCCAGCCCAGAGTGGCAGTTGCTCCCCATTGTCGCTCATTCCTGGATTGTAGATAACACTGAGCTCCCCTCTCCTGGGTCACCTGTGGGTGAGGATTGGTTACACACACCGCTCTGTGATATTTCCAACGTAAACAGATAGCAGAGCTGGTAGAGTTGGGCTTTCCTAATAATTAAAAAGAGGCGCTGCAGGCCCGAAAGCTGGTAAGGCCAGAGGGAAACACAAGTGAGAGGAGCAAGCCTGGTGGGAAGGACAGCCACCCAGCGCAATGCTTAATGGCAGCCTACTCCAGCGTGAGCGCCAGGGAGTAATCGGGCAGGGCGGGACTCAGCTCAAGCCAATGGCTGCCACACTGCAGTGGGGCACACTAGGGCAAGAACACGGCCCTTTGTTACCAGATCTTACTTTAAGGAAAGCTAGAAAAAATAGATTTTATGTTAAAAAAAAAAATTCAAAAAGAAAATGTCACCCGTAGTAGGCAGATGTTCACATCCTAATCCTGGAATCTGTGAGTGTTTTAGTTTGCTCAGCAAAGGGGATTTAAGGTTGCTACTGGCTGACCTTAAAATAGGGAGATTAGCTGGGCCATGTGGGTGGGCCCAGAGTAATCAGAAGTGTCCCTAAGAGTGGAAGACTGGGGTGGGAGAAGGAAGAGCTACAGGGAGAAGTAACTGTGGAAGAAAGGCACAGAGTCGAAGAGGGAGGAAGGGAACCACAAGCCACAAAATGTGAGTGGCCCCTGAAATCGGGGAAAGCAAGGAAGGGGAGCCTCTCCTAGAACCTTGAGCAAGGAAGGGACATAGCCCTTTAGATTTTTGACGTCCAGAACCGTAAGGTAATAAATTTGTGTTGTTTTAAAGTCACTAAGTTTGTGGAAATTGTTATAGCAGCAGCAATAGAAAACTAACACAACAACTAACTTTAAAAAAAAGGCAAACAAACCACACCTGTTGGCTATAAAGCCACTGTAAGCCACTTTCGATTGAGAATTACTGAATGATGTGCACTTTTTTTAAGCCAGAAGGATTTGGAAATCGGCACCATGGACCGCGTGACCTCAGCTGCAGGGAGGGCCACGATCACACACCCGTGACTCCCGGTGGGAAGGCTGAGTCTCAGAACGTCCTCACCATGCTCCGCAGGCATCTAGGGAAGGCAAATGGAGGAGAAGTAATGTTGGTAAGTCCCTGCCCATGTGTGGCTCATGTCATGTGCCTTTGGACCTTATGTAAACACAACTGTACGTGGCTGGGATGAGAGATTTAAATGGTGTCATTTTTCCTACTGTTCTCTTCAAGAAATGAAGGAATGTCCCAGGTAAGCTCAAAAAGGCCAACCAGCTGTAGGTGTTGTCTTCAGACTTAAATCCTGTCCAAGAAGAGACTCCCTTCCAGACACAGGGCATTGTGCTGGGGCCTGTACCCATCATTGCTGCCAACTCTGTGGCCTGCTTCCCAGATGGATGTCCCTGTTGTGTATGCCCGCTGCATTTCCTTTTTTCTTTTTCTTTCTTTCTTTCTTTCCTTTTTGTTTTTGCACATGTAATTTCAAAAGCACCATTCAGTTCCCCCAGAAAGCTCAGCACTGAATGAGAACACAGACAAGTATGTCTTCATTGAACACTACCTATGTCAATGGTTTTCTGGGCCCTGGGTCCTGGACTGCTTTACACACAGAGGATGCCCATCGAGACTGTGGCATGTCTAAAGTTAGTGGGGTGTGGTGGCAAGCCCCTGTAGTCCTGCCTGCTTTGAAGGCCCGGGTGGCAGCATCGTTAGAGGCCAGAAGTTCGAGGCTGCAGTGGGCTGTGATCACATCACTGCAGTCCAACCTGAGCAACAGAGCAAGACCCTGTCTCTAAAAAAGAAAAAGAAAAAGAAAAAAAGCACTGCAGCATGTGTAGAGTTGAACCTCTGGGAAATGGAACCAGAGACTTTTCAGCATGGAGTGACAAAAGCCCTTAAAGGGACTTGGCCCCAAAGTGGCACAGGTATCTTTTAGCTGTGGATGTTCTGTTTGGACAGCAATGCTCCTCACTGCCCCCACTCCCCCCAAATGACTTTGAAAGCATTTAGCTGGAGCACGTTCTCCTCCTTCGTCCACAGCCCTCAATCCTCCTAGGATCTTCGGCCACAGAAGCCCCACCATTCAGCTATGGTCCCCGCCAAGCCCTCGAAAAAGTTTGAGTTTGTGACAGTGCATCTTTATGCAAGTCCCACATTTAATTCAATTCACTTATTCATGTATTCAACAAATACTTACTGAGCACCTTCTAGGTGCCACAGGATGTAACAGGGATTCAGGAGTGAACAGAGAGTCATCCGTCTTACAGAGCCTAATAATGGTAACAATGGTGAGGGTGAGGGTGGTAATTGATAAGCACTGAGTATTTACTTTGTGCCCGGGTATTTTCCTCACCATAAGATGAGGAAACTGAGGCACGGAGCAGCTCCATCCCTGTGTAGACATTTACACAGGAGCAACGAAGAGGTGCCAAGGCTCTGCTCTGCCATATGGCAGCCACTAGCCTGGCTGTTTAAATTTGAAGTAACTGAAATGAAATGAAATCCAAAAATTCAATCCCTTGATCATGCAACGTCTCATGTTCTCAATAGTCACACGTGGCCACCGGCTGCCATTTTAGGCAGTGCAAATAGAACTTTCCATCACCGGAGGGAATTCTACTGGGCAGCCCTGGCCTAGGGTGTTGTGGTCAATAATGAAGCTCTGGAACTTGAGTCTTGCTCTAACTCTCACCAGGTGGGAGACCTTGAGCAAATTCCGTCACCTCTCTGTATCTCAGGTTATTGATCTACGAAATGTGGTTAATAATGATGCCATCCTCGAGGGGTTTTGCAGAAGGTGAATGAATTCTGAGCTATTTAGAACAGTGTCCAGCACACAGCGAACATTTGATCAATCACAGCTGCTATGATAAATACATCAAGTGATGGGAGGTGGTGACAAATGCTATGAGGAAAAATAAAGCCAGGTGAGGGGACAGAGGGTGACAAAGTCTTGCTTAGACAGTACGGTCAAGGACATCCTCCCTAGGGGGTGGCATCCAGATGGAGTCCGGAAGCCAGACTTGTGGATAAGTGGGGGAAAGACACCCAGGCAGAGTCCGTGAGCAAAGGCTCGAGGCCGGGGCTTGCTTGGTGTGTCCCAGGGACAGCAGAGAGGCCGGTGTGGCTGGAAAGGAATGAGCAAGGAAGGAGGAAGAGGGAGACGGGCTTGGAAGATACTGGAGGACCGTGGTGAGGACTTCGACATTTGTATGGTGGGAGTATGGTAGGAGCACCTGGTGAGTTTTAAGCTGGGAAGTGGTGACGTCTCACTTGCATTTTAAAGAGTCACCTTGCCGGCCACATGTGGCTAGAAGACCACGACGATGGGGGGGAGGTGGGGAGGCCTGAGAGGAGGTCCTCCTGGCTCCTCCCTCACCTCCGTAGGTCTCCACTCGAAGGTCTTCCTTTCAGAAAAGGCCCCCCGTCCTCCTGCCCTGCTTTATTTTTCCTCCTTATAATAAACTAATAGACAACCTATTTTCCGGATTTGGCTTACTGTGGGCTTGAGGGCTCACGTGAGGGCGTGATTTTGTCAGCTTTGTTTGTTGCTGAATCGCTGCAGCAGTCCCTGTCACAAACTGGGTGCTCGAGAATGAATGAACGGCAGAGAGAAGGCAGGAAAAAGGCGGTGGGTGAGAACGCTGAGGCCCAGAGCAGAGTCACCGGCCTAACACTGCAGCAGCGGGTGGCAGAGCCCGTCCTGGGACCCAGGCGTTCCCGCCTCTCCCCATTTCATGTAAGTTCTTCCTGCATTCTCGGAGCTCTCCGTGAGCGTGTTCCTCTGTGCTCAGTTGGCACTTTTCCCTTGAACCAGCTGTGTCTCCACTGCCTTCCGCATTTTCTCAGAAGGGTTTTTCTGTTCGTCTGAACTCTCCCCTTCTCCGCAGGCCCAGCCCTCCTGCACCGCTCAGGGAGTTTTCTGCACTCTGTGAAAGGAAAGGAACAGGAAGCAGATGCCCAGGCTGGCTTCTCCGTCAGGCAGTCTGCACAGTAGGATGCAGGGGATGGGGGAGGTAAGCTCAGCCTCCTGCCCCCAAACACAGGTGCAGTGACGGTGGGCCGTGCAGTGTGCTCTGGTACCTGCCCAGGGATTGCCCTGAGAAACTTCACTAAATCTGCCCTCAAGAGCAGGACAGCCCAGGAGCTCAGGCTGCCCTCCCCTCTGTGAGGTGGCCTGGGCGTCCTTAGAGCTGGCTGTCCCCTCCTCCTCCCCTTCTGACCAGTGAAGACTGAGCTCCTCCAACCAGCCCGCTGCCCGCTCTGGGCTCTCACCCCATCCTGCCTCTGGTATGCCAGCAAAATTCTCCTCCTCATTCTTCACGTTAATAATAATTATAAAATGAAGCAGCTGCCTTTGAGAATAGCCACCTTTTATTTTACATCAGGCATTTCACAAACCCACAGTCCTGCATCTCCCGTTTCACAAATCAGGATGCTGGGCTTAAAGGTTACGCCACGAGTGGAGCTGGGCTCAGTCCTGGGGTCTGTCTGTGTCAGTTCTGGAGCGTGTTGTCTTTTCTCCAGACACCGTCTTCGCTCACTCATTTATTCATTCAGCAAGTTTTTCATTGAGACACACTATGTACCAGAACGGTTGTAAGCACCAGGTTATGGTGATGAACAGGTGGACAAGGCTCTGCTCTCAAAGAACTCATTCCACGCAAGCAGTGGGAGAAGAAAGCAAGGGACAAGAAATTAACACACCAATCAGGTAATGTTGGATGGGATAACAGTTCTGCTCACCTCGAAACTAGTGTGACAGCTGAGCACAGCTGTGGGGGCTTCCCGATTGGCTGGTTAGGAAAGGTGACTTTATGTGGGGCAAGCAGGTGCCGAACACAGCTGGAAGGAAACTCTCCACTGGAAGGTGGGTCCAGGTCAGGGGGGGGCCACGGACTGAGGCATCGTGCCAGGAGGGGGGAGTGCACGGCTTGCCGCGGAAAATGTCCCAGAGTGGTGCAGTGTTCTTGAAGCGCTAACCATGTAGGGGCGTCTTCACTCTTCATCTCCAGCCTTCTGTGTTAAGTCATGTAAACCATCTCCTCTGTTGTGTTTAATGTCAAGCAACTCTTCAATTTTTGTCCCTTTTTCCCCTCTATGCCTGGTTGAGTCCCCTAACAAATTTTTCTCCCGCGGAGGCTTAAAGAACCATCATGGCAGAAAGAGCAGCAGTAATGTCCTGGAATTTCGCCCGGGGACCTTGCCAGGCCACACGACCCTCTCTCCCTCTGCTGTTCCCTGGGCTGCTGGCCGTCCCCCCTCCTCACCCCCCACCTCTGCCCTCTGTCTCACACTTAGATTCTCCTTCTCTTCCCAGCCCCCTTCAGATGGCAGGCTTGGGCAGACCTGATGCCTGGCTTTCAGTTTGGTTACCCTCCCTCCCCTGGGCTCACGGATCCCTCCTGACTCCTCCCAGCTCCTGTCTGGTCACCTGACCAGGGTCTGGGGCCCCAGGACCAGACTCAGCAGAATCACCCTGATTCATGAGCCATGGGTGGTAGATTGAGAACAGGCATCTTCCAGCATTATCCTGTCCCTTCTATGAGAACGTGCAAATGACTCCTCCCTGATTCTCTTCCCCAGCAATGCTGAGCATCGCAGCCTTTGGAAAACTTCCTTGAGCCTCCAAATGTGGGGGAAAGGTCCCGCTAAGTGCTTCAGGGGTATGTTTCACTCACTCCTCATACAGCGCCATCCACGCATGGCCATCTGGCTGCGCACCCCACACTGGAGTATGGTCTCCGTGAGGGCAGGTCAACATAGTATCTTGGCTAACAGGGTGCCTGGCACAGATGGATGAATGAGCCTCACGGCTGGGTGGGTTGAGGCCCCAGCTGGCCCCACTGTGAGGCTGCTGCTGAGCTTCTGCATGAACTATTGTGCGATGTTTCTGTTCTGAAAACAGAACACATGCTCATTTCCATTTCTGACCATCTAGGGTGTGGGAATCCTTCCAGATTTGGTGACTCTTCAACTTCCTCTTTGGTTTCCCCTAAGAAGTGACTGGGGGGTTTGTAGGTACATCAAGGGTTGGAGAATCAGAAGCACGTTATGCTGAGAGCAGCCTACGATTGCTCAGTGACAAGCAGGGAAACCAGACTTCCTGTGACATAATTGAGCATGGCATGGGGATTTCTCCATTTCCGGGAAGACTCTGAAACCCCTGCTTAGAACGTAGCGAGTCCCTGGCACCATCCAGGGCTCTGAACCAAGTAGCAGACAGAGGTCTGCGAGACAGCCGGAGGGGCAGCCAGGGGGAGATGGCCTCACATATATGTGCCATGCAAATCCCCTTAAGTTGTCTGCACCCCTTAGGTCTTATTTTGTTTGAACAAAGTTACGTCTGTTTTTTTATCTATAAAAATAAAACAGAGTCATTATAGAAACATAAATAAAATGCAGGCAAGAGAAAAGTAACAAAAATTAAACACTTAAAATGCTGGTATTTCCTTTTTTTAAAAAAAAATCTTTCTCACTGTCAAAATGAGATTGCATGCTTCATAGAATTCTCTGTAACCTCTGATAAAAGAAAACGTTAGACAAATTAAACTTAACAGGAGTCTACTTGAGCAAAGAATGATTCATGAATCCACAACGCTCTGAACCGGAAGAGGTTCAGAGAGCTGGGCAGCGTGAGCAGTGAGCTTTCTAGGCCGAACATGGAGGCAAAGTAGAGAAATCACCTGAATGGCTGCAGATAGGCCTCTGCCTTACCTGGCATGGTGTGATGCGTTAGCTGCTGTGATTGGCTGAAGTCATTGGCTGAAACCAGCTATTTGTTACAAAAATATATACTCCTAAGTCAAGTTTCAGTTTGTTTACCTACTAAATTAGGGTGCAGTTTGTTATGTAGGAACTCCAAGGTAACCACAGGCTAATATCCTCCTGCTTATTTAACACCTCTTTGTGGGTTTTTTGTTTGCTTTCACGTAGGCAACGCATTGCGAACAGCTTTACACATGGTTGAATGTCATCCCAAAGCAGCTTTGTAAATGGCTGCTGAGTGCCATGTGGTATGTAGGTACTAAAATTTATTTCGGTAATTCCCTATGGCTGGATATTTAGATGGGCTCCAAATTTCATTACTATAACCCAGAAAGGAGCATTGTTTTAGGTAAGCTGCTGGACAGCCATGATTACTTCTGTAGGATAAATTGCTAGATGTGGTCTTGTTAGGTCAAAGACGTGGACTTTTATAATTTTGCTGCGTCTCACTCTACTGCTCTCTACAAAGAACAGTGTTCATGTTGGCTCCTGCCAGTTGGGCATGAGGGAGTGTGTTGTAATTTTGCAGCATTCCCTCCTGTCACGGCTGCCTTTGGTTTCCACTTAACCCGTTTTCACTGGGATGAGGGATGGTGGGCCGTGCGGTTGGCTCCAGTCCCCACCTGGGAAAAGCCCCAGGGAGACCTCAATAAATCCTGCTCATGCCAGGGACGGCCATTGTGAATATCAGTAGAGCAGAACAATAAGTGATTAATAAAATGCCGTGATGGTCCTATTAAATGTAGCTTAGATGTTAATTGACTCTGGGATCACACAGACCTGGGTCTGAATACTAACCTTGACTTGCACAAGATCTCTCTGAGCTTTGGTTTTCTTCAGCTATGAAGTGGAATAATAATATCACATCTTGATGGGGTTTATTGGGAGTTAAATGGAATCGGGTATAAAAACCCATAATATAGAGTGGGTACCCGATGGGTACACATTACCTAGAATTGTTATTAATTAGGCACAATAATTTGAGCCAGTGTACCAAACTGTTTAGTTAAGGCCCTTAAGAGATCTGTTAAAGTGCTAAGAATGATTTCTAACTAGTGTAACAACTGTTTTCATGGGAAGAGATGCCCATATGAGTTAACTTCCTTAAATATTTACTGTATTGTTTCCTAATTCAGTGTTTCTTAATATTTCCTGTGGAATTTTATTTGGCTTAACAGGCACTATTTTCACAGAGCTGTTCTAGCAAGACTTTTCCATGGCAAGGGAAAGGTAAACCCAGGCTTGGGGAAAATGCAGACCCTTGGGTCTCACCAAGACTCCTGGCTCAGATCTCAGGGTGGGTCTGTGCCATCGGCAAGGTCCTTAGATAATTCGTACAGCTGGTGGAGCCTAAGACTGCACACTGGCACTGGAAATGCTAGAAGGTAACTGTAAATTGGATATTTGGGATTCTAGGAAAAAGGATGACATTTTTGTTTCATTCCCTTAAAAACACTAACCACAGCATCACTTCTGCTATATCCAGAAGGGAACATGGCCTTAGGTCTTTCAAAAAGGTTAACCTTCAGTTTTAAACCGTCTGCTGTAAGCTGCGACTTTATATTTTTCTCTCTACTCTCGACCCGCCCCTCAGGGGGCCTTGAAGTCTGCTTTTTGGTTCATGGTGTTGTCAGGGCCACTTAGCCCAGAACTGCATTTCCTTCTCTGAGGACACGTTTATTCTGGTGGATGAGCTGTTTTCCATTTAAATGTCCTTTGGCAATAAAAGCGCTGCCTCGGATCCACAAGGCGGGGGCTGGCTTTGTCTGCAGGGACCACGTGTTCACGACTGTCGGCTTGGTCTGGAAGAGGGAGCTGTTAAAGGGCAGCTCTAGGCTGGCTCTTTCGAGTCCTCCTAGGAAGATAACTCCTATTTCATTGTATGTTATTTTAAGTTAGAGCTCCCCTTCAAGACATCCACATATCTTCCCAGTTCATGGAATTAATTATTTGGGTACCAGGCGCTTTATCAGGCCCTTTGTACAATTTTTTTCAAATTCTCAAAGCAACCTGGAAAGTCAGCGTAGGGGCTGATTGCCGCTTTTAGCTGTCTGCCGTCACCCCTCTTCTTCCTCTCAGCACCTTACGGGAGTGGCAAGTGAGCACTTCCCCATCCCTTTCCTCTGTACACCTGGCCGGCCAGATGCTCTGTCCCGGGACATAGAGCCTTGAACACTGGGCTCAGCTAGAACTTCTGGAACACCTGTCAGTGGATCACCTGTCTCCTGGGACTGGAGCCTGCTGTGTGGCTCCTGCAGCCTGGCCCTCTGAGGTCCTACGGCTGCCACCCATTGTCCACTTTCCAAACCTGCTCAGATACCCATCAATTCTGTGAGCCCCCAGCCCCCACAAGTGTTCAATACATTCCAATTGTTGCTTAGGGCAAGGGTTCTTTCTGCTGCTTGTAACCAAGAGCCTGGTCTGATTGCTAGGGATTACTGACCCCAGCATACAGATAAGGAAGTTAGGCTGTGGGTTAGAGTTTTGGAGCAGAAACCTCCTCTCCTAGAGAACTCAGGTATCCAGGAACACTCAATCCAGGCTGGGCTGGGCTGGATCTGAAGTGCTGGTATTCAAAAAAAGATTATTATTCTTTGGTTTGGTGTTCTCACGGAGACCTGCACACCAGTTTATTTCCTGAGTTGCATTCAGCATGGCCAAATCCAGGTCAGCACAGAACGGCAGCTCGTTATTGAGTACAGTCCACCGAGGTGATACACAAGGTAATTTCAGTTAGAACACAGATGAATACACGCATTTTACAAATGTAAGTTTGTGTACTGCCCCCCACACACACTGCTGTGCATGAGAAAACTACAATAATCTCATCTAACTCATGATTTCATGTGACTTATTGCTCAGAAAGAGGAAAAGATTTTTTTAAAGTTAAAAAAATAAATTCAATTAAAATAATATAATAAATAAATAACAGTAACTATGGTTAATCTCAGGAAAGGCAAGAACCGTGATGGTGATACATGAAGGTCTGATACTGAAGTCTCCAGAAAAGTGGGAAGTACCTCAGAGGAGTCTCAGGCCAGATTCTGGTCCCAGTGGTGTCAACTCAGAGGACAGATCTTTTTGGTTCCATCTCTTTTGTTGAGACGAATGATCTGGAAGCTTTCGCTTCCTATTGGCCATCCATCTTTCCTCTGCCAGCATGTGTGAAACCAAGCCTGGGCGAGAGAGGTGCCCAGTGTCTAATGAGCAAGCGAGAGAGGCAAGTTGAGGTTTTTCTGATTATTGAGAGGGAAGTTTTGGGAGGCTCACGAAATAGAAAATCAAGAGTTCCGGCTGATATTAACCTGAGGGCGTGGGCTCGGTGTGTTTCCAGGGGTAGCATGTCCTCCTGGAGTTGGAGGAGTTCAGATCAGAGTTACCGTCTGTCTGTTCACTGTTTTCTCCCAACATTCATTGAAAACTTCTTATTTCCCACCAATCAGGCACCAGACACCTTGCTGTGCACCAGCACTCCAAGGTGGTTGAGTACCCGGCGTCTGTCCTCTGGAGCAAGATCGACAGTTCACTAGTGTTGCTGCGATGGTACTGCTCAACACGGGGACCAAAGAGGCAGAGGAGGAAGAGGAGGAAGGCTTCTTTTCTGTATGTTGTGGGTGAGTGGGATGGTGGGGGTGAGGGGGGGGGTTAGGGAGCTTATTTAAGCCAAGCCAACCCGCCCCCCCCATTTACTAGCTATTTGTCCTTTGGACAAATGACTTAATTTACCCTTGCTTTTCTGTCTTCATCTGCAAAATGGGAATAATATTGCCTTCACAGATTAAATTAGATGATATATTAAAAGGGCTTAATAATATTCCCTTGTATGCATATACCACATTTTCTGTTCATCCATCAATGGTCATTTACATTATTTCCACCTCTTGGCTATTGTGAATAATGCAGCCATGAACACTGAAGTGCAAATTATTCAGCCTTAAATAAGAAGGAAATTCTGTCATGGGCTACAACATGGATGAACCTTGAGGACACTGTGCTAAGTGAAATAAGCCTGTCACAAAAGGGCAAATACTACATGATTCCATGTATAGGAGGTACCTGGAGTAGTCGAACTCATAGGAGCAGAAAGCAGAATTGTGGTTGCCAGGGGCTGAGGGTAGGGGACATGGGGAGTTGCTGTTTAATGGGCATAGAGTTTTAGCCACACAAGATGAAAAAGTTCTAGAAATCTGGTATGCAACGAAGTACCCATAGTTCACAATACTGTACGGGGCACTCAGAAACTTGTTAAGAAGTTAGATTTCATGTTATGTATTTTTTACCACAATAAGAAAAGGGAAAGGGCTTAAGCAAACACAAATTATTCTTCACTAATATTTACATTTGTAGTAAATGCATAAAAACATGGGAGAAAGGCTGTCTACCAAGTTTTGGCAAGCAATTGTTTCCAGGAAGAGAAGGAGAGAAATGGAATTGGGAAGGAAAGAACTCGGATGAATAAAACTGTAAAGTTTTATTCCTTAGAACAAAAAGGATCTGAAGCAAATGGGGCAAAATGCCACCTTGGTTAAATCAGAGTGAGGTGTACATTGGAATTTATCATCTTTGTTATGGTTGAAATACGTAATGATCGTAACTAAGAGTAAGACAGTGCTCAGCGAAGCACTTGGCACAGAGAAGGACTGAAAAAGTGGCAGCCAAATAATACAGACTGAAACACAGAGCCCGTGCAGAAGTCCAGAAGCAAGAGGGAGAGAGCAGTGCTTCTAGAAAGGCTCGAGCATCCATGACGCTGGAGTACGTAGGCTCGAGAGCTGACACTGGGGAGGAAAGCCAGGGCCAAAATACAAGGGGTTCCCTCATACCGAGGTGCACCCCACTGAGACTTCACACTGGTCTAGCGTGGGGGGAATGAGGTCTCAGCTCCAAAGTCCACGCCATCCTCAGGGGAACTGAGTGTGGCTCCAAGTCTGTGCAGCCCCATTCGCCTGAGAGGTTCCCTGCAAGAGCAGCTCTTCCAGGTACTACTGAGTCTTTGCTCTCTCTACACATCACCTTGGGACCACCAAGCCTGGCCTTTCTTGGGTAAGAAAGTAAAAGGCAGTTGAATGAGAGAGGGCACATAACAAGATTTTTTTGTGATTTGAAGGCTTGAAGAAAAAGCTGTCCCACCGGGTATAGGGGTTACTGGGGAAACAAGGAGGTCCATGGTTCTAAGCGTAAGGTGGTAGATTCCAGAACAAGCACCATCCCAGAGCCTCAGGGTCAACTAGCAGGTGGCTGGGCCTGAGAACTCACACAGTCACTCAGGGCTCTGGCAGTCTCCCAAAGCACACCTGAGAAAGGGTACGATCTGTCTGCGGAGGCGCAGGGTGGCATCCAACAGCACGTCTCCAGGTTGGATTTTCAGGGCAGCTTCAGAGCACCGTCAGTGCTCCACCTATGGCATCTGCCCTTCTGTGAGAGGTGGCAGCTGCCACTGTCCTGGGGCAACCTCTGTTTCCTGTTCCCACTGTGATCCCAGGCCAAGCCACAGCTGGGACAGGTGCTCACGGCTGCATGGCTCTGCCCCACCATACTTCCAGTTCTCTGCAGCTTCATCCTCAACAGGGGACGGGAAAGCGCTTTGTCCCTAAGGGCTGTGACCATTTTTCTTGGGAATTCCCTCCACCAGGAGGGAGAGGATTGAAATAGTTTTCAGGGAAGAGCCCTGAGTTAGTTGATTTGATAACAGTTTCCACCGAACATAACACTGGGAAGTGAGTGTCTCCTCTCCTGAAACTACCTGCCAGATCCTGACACCTTTGACTGCTACAGGTGTAGGGGGCTGTGTTTACTTCCCAAGGCTGCCATAACAAATTGCCCCAAACTGAGTGGCTTAACCAACTGTTCTAGGCTCATGTTCCTGGAAGCTAGAAGTCTGAGGAGGTGTTAGCAGACTTGGAGGTGTTAGCAGGGTCATGCTCTCTCCAAAGGTTTTAAAGAAGAATCCTTTCTTGCTTCTTCCTAGCTTCCAGGGTATGACCTGCAAACTGAGGGCATTCCTTGGCTTGCAGCTGCATTGCTCTAATCTCTGCCTCTATCTTCAAATAATCTTCTTTCCTTCATGTTTTCATGACTCTGTGTCTTTAAATCACCAGGCATTGGATTTAGGGCCCACCCTAATTCAGTATGACTTTGTCTTAAGTTGATTATATTTGGAAAGACTCTATTTCCAAATCAGATCACATTCACAGCTGTTGGTGGAGATGAATTTTTGGAGGACACCATTCCACTGACTATAGGGACTTAGAGAGCTTCTGGATTTTAGACACAGCTAGCCAAGGACAGCTACATGCAGCCTCTCATGCCTGCTAGCTTTCCTGGAAAAGGACCAATTATATTGGTCTTCCCCTCAAGACACTTGCAAATATTTGGAGGCCCCTGAACATGTAATGGACACACAGACTCTGAAAACTGTTGCAGAGAATAGACTTAAATTCTGCTCCTTCTTGTGGGATTAGAAGATGTTGAGGAGTAGGGTGCAGCTAATGCATATGTGCCTCGGGGACAGACTGGCGCATATTATTCCAGTATATACTCCAGTATATATATATTACATATACTCCCCTGAGCGTAAAACAGGGGAACTCACCTGTTTAATGACAGAAATTAGCGTATCCCCCACTTCTTCCTGAGTATGTGCACACAGCAAGAGACAAGCTTTCCAGTTTCATTTGAGGGTGGAAATAGCTTTGCGATGACAATCCAGAGTTGAACACGACGGGGTTGAACAGAACAGAGTTGAACAGGACAGATTTGAACTCTGACTTCAAAGATTCAAAGCATAACGAAGAAAAAGACAAGTAATCAGTCCAGGTTTTCACCAGTGAAATCTGAGCAGGATGTGCAGATTCAATGTCACTTGGTTAAAGAAAACCTCTTGCCTTAGACTTTCCTTCTTTCCCCCTCCTATAATCCTGAACAACAGGGGCCTATAACCCGATTTAGACCATACATAAGAAAACAGTTGATGGTTAGCTAGGACCTGGTGGTTTCTAAAGCATCCTGTGAAAGGTGGAAGAATAATATGGAAAGAACTTGAATCTCTAGCCTTCCTCTAACCAAAAAAGACAAAACAATACTAAACATATATATACCTAACAACAGAGTTTCAAAATACATGAAGCAAAATCTGACAGAGCTAAAAAGAAAAATAGATGAACCCACAATTACAGTTAGAGAATTCAGCACTTCTCTTTCAGGAAACAGAAAACTAGACAAATTAGCAAGGATATAGAAGACCTACCTGAACAACATCATTGACCAACCAGATTTAATTGATGTTTATAGCCCACCACCCAACAACAAAAGGCACATTTTTTTCAAGTGCACAAGGAACAGTCAGCAAGACAGACTATACTCTGTGCCATAAAAGAAATCTTAAAAAATAAAAAAAATTAAATCATAGAAAGTATGTTCTCAGACTACAATGAAATTAAGCTAGAAATCAGAAATAGAAAGATAACTAGAGAATATCCACATATTTGAGAACTAAACAACATACTTCTAAATAATCCATAAGTCAAAGATAAAGCCAGGTGACCATGGTCAACATCAGCCATGATAAGACATGTTGCTAGTGTGTATCATTGATACGGGGCTATGAGAAAGGCCCTATACCTCTGTGGTCTTTCTCCTCCAACTCCGTAACTGCAGTCTAATCATGAGAAAATCATCAGACAAGTCCCAGTGGAGGGGTATTCTGCAAAATACTTTGTAAATACTTCTCAAACTGCCCAGGTCATCAAAAACAAGAGAAGACGGACAACTTGTCATAGCCAAAGGAGCATAAGGAGACATGACAATTAATGTAATGTGGTGTCTTGGATGGGCTCCTGGAACAGAAAAAGGATATTAGCAAAAGCTAAAGAAATCTGAGTAAAGTATGGATTTTCTTAATAATAATACACCAGCATTAGTTAATCAATTGTTAAATATACCATACTTAGATCAGATGTTAATAATAAGGGAATCTGACTAGGGAGTATATGGGAACTCTGCACTCTTAGCAATTTTCCTGTAAGTATAAAACTATTGTAAGCTATTCTAAAATTAAAAGTTTATTTAAATAAACAAGGTTAGTAAAATGTTAATGGTAGGACCAATGTGGTAGATACATTGGTGTTTGCTAATATTCCTTCAACTCTATTGGGTATTGTACACTTGAAATTATTAATAATTTAAAAATTAATTTATAAGCATTTATTTGTAAGTTTTAACTGCAGGGTAGGAAAATCCTAAAATGCTTCAAGCAGCTAGCAGGCAAACAAAGGACTGCAAATTAAAATGAATTGCAGAGTACTAATAAAGATGTGAAAATTATCCCCTGGTATACTGTATGTTCACTGCTTTATATTAGTTGATGTAAAATAATTTCTAACGATCTTAATAACTTTACCATCCATTTTGGTTCCTCCAACTCCGGGACCCCCTTGAGATTTTAAGTTTCTTAATCATAATTTCTCCAAAATGCCCCACAGTTAGGGAGAAGCTGTACGTGTACGGATTTCTGCAAATGATCTATTATCCTACTTCACACACACACACAAAAACTGAAGCTATCGGGCATAGCTCCTCCACTTCCTCTGTTCCTGTCTACAAACCTATTTGTAACCTTCCCAGCCTCACCCCTTGCTTCTAGATGCGGACAGCGGTTCAGGGTTGACCCCTCACCCTGGATCCTCACCCTCCCCTCCCTAATTCTTCCAGGACATTCACATTTTTTCATCAATTATGGCATTTCTTTCCCAAGTCTTCAAGCTTCCCGCACCAACTTTTCTTCACATTCCCAAAAGCCTGTGAGTCTCGCCTTTAAACAATGACCCATGTCCTCCAAGAGCAAAATAAACCAGCCACATAAACATCCTCTCTCTGCCTCTGTCCCACTCTGACTCCTGCCTCGTGTCTTTTTCCCCAGGCCGAGGTCCCGCAGAGGACAGTCTACACTTGCCATCTGCACTGCACTTTCATTCCTCCGAACCCAACCGTGCACCAAAAGCCCTGTGACAGGTCACCATGACTTCCCCAAGGCCCGCGCCAGCAGCCTCCTGCGGTCACCTTCTTGCTAGACTTTGAGCAGCAGGTGACACTCATGACCAAGTGTCGGCTTGACGTTCTCCCCTCCCCCAGCTTCGAGGACCCCATGCTCCTTTGGCCTCCCTTGCTGATTTCTCTTCCTCCGTTCACCCTGACAAACATCAGAGCTCTGTCCTTGGCCTTTGTGTCATGTTCTAACACACCCTCTCCGCACAGTCCAAATCCTCCCAAGGCCCCCCTTACTCCAACGACTCCTAGATATCCACTTCCCCGCAGGACACCAACAGCAGACACGTAACTTGTCCTGGGAGCCTGTTATGTGCTGGGCACTCTTCTGAGCACTTCACGTACGTTGTCTCATCTGATCTTTCCCACAACCCTGTAACACCAGGTGGCACCAGTATTATTAATAACATCCCGCTTTACTGAGCACAGAGAGCTCAAACAACTTGCCCACGCTCACAAAGCTTGAAGCCGGGATTGAAACCCAGTCCCATACTCTAACCACCACCCTATGCTCCTGGCAGAACATCTCCACCTGGGGGTTCTTCCTCTGCCTCTGACTCACCCGCCCCAAATGGAACTCACAATCCTCTTCCCTTCAAACTGTTCCCCTTGTATTTCCAGGTGAGGAGCCAGGCTTGGCGGGGCCGAGGCTTCTATAATTCATCACGGAGAGGCCCTTTAAGAAAAAAAATAAAGAAGATGATAGTGAATATGTAGTTAGGTTCGGGACCTTGATAGCGGCCTATGAAAGGGAGGGATCCCGACACACGTAATCTTCATTAGCGTCATGGAGAATCCCCCATACACCTTGTATTCCAACGACCGGCATCTAGTTCTTCTGGCCAAGACCTGGAATCCTCTTCTCTTTCCATTTCCTCCCTCTTCCCTTCCTCCTCTGTAAGGAACCAAAAATGTCAGCCTGTCAAATCTATCTTCCTCAGATCTCTGGAGTGTCTCTCTACCACTTCATAGATGCCATCCCGATGTGACTCGGGTTCCACGTCTCTCACTTGGACTATCGCCATAGTCTACCCCCCTTTTTTGCTTCAGCCTGGACTTTCCCCAACACATTTCCTGTGCTGAGCAGGGTGACTATGAGAAGTGGATATCTCATCAACCCTGCTGTGACTTCCCATTGTCCCCTGGCTAGTGTCTAAATCCCTTAGCACAGCACCCAACTCTGGGCAGCCGCGCCAGCCTTACCTTCCACCCTGCTCTGCTTCTGTTCCTTTCTTCAACAAACAATTATTAAGTGTCTCTTCTTGGACACTGTCACTGGGTACCAATAATAGGGTAACGGGATACTAAACACTGAAGACACAGAAGCAACCGAGACCAGCTCTTTCATACGCCATGTCCCGCCACAAAAAGCAGCTTGCGGCGTCCTGACTGTCAGACCGTGTGCGACCCTCCGTCTTTTCCTGGGATGCAGGGAAGGTGCTCACATTCTTTAATCTCCTGAACAATCACCACTTATCCCGCATGGCTCAGTCCAAGTGCCACCTTCTCTATACGGCATTTCCTGATCATCCTTCTCCCGCAAACATGGATCCCGGCCTCCTTTCTATCCCAAATGTGCGTCTTTCTTCTCTCAGAGGATCTGCTATATTTTGATGCATCTGCTTGACTATGAGAAGGTCTCTCCCAATTCACAGTGAATTCTTTGCTCAAAGAGATCTTTTATTTCTCTCTACATCCCCATGGGGACCTGGTACATATACATTATCCATCCATCCATCCATCCACCCACCTATCCAGCCATCCAACAGATATTTCTGAAAGTCCTCATCACAACAGCCGTTTCTCCAGGCTCTGTGGATACAGAAGAACAAGACAGATGTGGCTTCTACATCCAGTGGGGCGTGGGGGGAATAGACAATGGAACTAAACAAATAATCGAGATGAGCAAGTGAGAAGTTCTGTAAAATAAATCAACAGAGCGAGGTCCCAGAGGGCACTACTTTAGAAGGAATGACCAGGTCACCCTACAGGAAGGTGGCATTTGTGATGAGTCCCAAATAATAAGAAAGGATTCAGTCAAGCAAATAGGGACAAAGAGTCCTGATGTAAGAATGAGCTCTGTGTGTTTGAGGGACAGAAAAGAGCAGAACAAGCAGGACAGTGGACAGTGGACAGCGGGCACAGGGGGCAGGGGTGGGGCTGGGGGGCTGGGCAGAGTGCGGGAACTTGGAAAATGCAGCGAGTTTGGCAACAATCAGATCGGATTTTGAATTCTTTCTCTAGTATTCACCTCAACATGTATGACCCTGGGCAAATCACTTCACCCTTTTTAGCCTCTGTTTTCCCACCATGAAATGGGGACACAAGTACCTGTGTCACTGGGTTTGGAGGAGGAAGATTAAAGGTGGCAGTTTAGTAAAATGTCTGGCACACAATGAGTTTTGACAAACATTATTTCGTCTTCTTTTCTTGCTTTAAACAAATAATGATGCTGTTTTCTAAAAGTTAGATTATATCATTAGAAAGTTCCTTTGTTCTTTGGTCTTGTTCTACCAAAGTAAGAAAATGGCAAAAATAACATAGTGGGTCTCAGTTCCCCATTTTGCTAATATCCAAGTTGATATTTCCCTTTTGCAACAATAACAACACGCAGAACAAAAACTGAAACGGCTTCACTTCTTGTGCTCTGGGGATCTGGCATGGCACTCCTGGAACCCTCCAGAGACAGCCGCTCTCAAAGCAAGCAGCAGTCTCTGCAGAAGGCACCTTCGGCCCCTTTCTGGGGCTTTAGCAGCCGAGGATGATGAAAGCAGCAGACAGAGGAGGAGCTGGGGACTGACTAAGCGTCGGGGTGCCTTGTCTGCCGTGCCTGAGACAATACCTTTCCCTTTCCCAACTTGCAGGGAGCAGCCAATTCAGCTTCACATGGCTGAATTATTTTCTGTTTTCACTTAGTTCTCTTTTCCTTCTCCTTTTAAAAAAGTCCAGAAAGACTTTGGGCCAAGCCAGACTACCTAGTAAGAAGGACAGATGATTTAGATGATTTGGGAGCTAGTTTTCTAAAGAGCCAGAAAGCTCTGGTCTCTGGAAGCTCCGTAGCCAGAAAGCTGCTGTGTTTTCCTGGGAGACCGCTGAGGAACAAACACACACACACACACACACACCCTTCCCTGGCCCCAGTTCCCCACCCCCCGCCCCAACCCCAGGAAGTAGATTTCTCAAACGGCAGGGCTGGGTATGAGTCACAGGCAACTCCGTTTGGTTTTGGGGCATCAGCCCTCCTACTCTTGAGGCCAAAAAGAGTTGCTGAGAAGGAGGTGTGGTTCTGAGCCCAAGGGAGATTCCCGCATCTGTGTGTTCGGTGGCTTGGGAAGAAAGTGGCTTGGGAGAAACATGGTCCCTTTTCTCAGCTCTCTCGATGGGCAAGGACGCTTGAGTCTGCGGAGCTTGGTGCCTCGTGGTGTGTGGGTGGTGTCAGGAACTAGGCAGAGGAGGTTGATATGAATTGCAGGGGATCCGTCAGGGGAGTCTGCCCAGGGTCACCCAGTGGGAGGAGGGGTGCGCGTGCACTCGCACTATGTGCAAAGGCAGGGGACTGCACCACGTGTGGTCTCGCAGACTTCCAGGAGCTGCAGGTCTGCAGGGAGAAGGCAGGGAAGTCCACATGCCCAGCCCCCGCCCCACCCTGGGCCGGGAGGGAGGGAGGTGAGGCCGGCTGCTCTCACAGTCCCCTCCTTTCCTCCAATCAGCTCAGACTAAGCAGAGAGGTGGGGCAGGCCCCTCTAGAGCATCATGTGGCAGGAAGTGATGGGGCCTGCTGGGGAGGGGACTCCAGCTCCCTGGGGATGGGGACGTGAGTCCTCAGGAAGGTTATCATCAGGCTTCTGTTCTCAGGGAACGATGCTCCCGACCCTGTGGTC